>CAJNIZ010046913.1:6804-38294 GCA_905231905.1 Symbiodinium pilosum | reverse complement strand
GGCCAGGGTTTAGGGTTTAGGGACTACAACTTGTTTAGGGCTTTAGGGCTTCGGGTTTAGGGTTTAGGGACTACATTTGGTTTAGGGTTTAGGGCCAGGGTTTGGGGTTGAGGTTCCAGGGTTGTACCCCTCAGGCCGTACCTCTAAGAGGTGCCGAAAATATGGCCCCAATATAGCCAAGGAATCAATGTAGTCCCTAAATCCTAAACCCTACTAAAGCCTATATGAACTTAGCATGACTTAGAGTTCTCAAATTCGCTTAATTTCGAAATTCTAAAGGTTCAAACTCTTATAATCAAAATGACGCCCCCCAAACCCTAAGTCAACCTAAACCCTAAACCCCTAAACCCTAAACCCTAAACGGTAGACCCCGAGGCTTCCTCCAAGGAGTACAAACCTACGGGCTAGCCAATCACCCACCCTAGCAGGCACAGTCCATAATGGAGCCCCACGATGAATAAACCTCCTCGTTTCAAGGGCCTTAGCTTTAGCATCCCCATTATAATCCCTCTTAAGGGGAGGGGGTTTGTTAATCACGGGTCTGGGTTAGCCCTGTCAGCAATTAAGCAAAAATCAAAGCGTTCAACTGTTTAGGAAACACAGATGTGCACATGGCGATTCCTCACCCTAAAGCTGGAACCCCAGTTACCTACAGTTTAGTAGTACTTACCTCCTAGTTAATAGCTATAACCCGAAAAACTGTAGGTAGTTGGGGCTACGTGTAGAGCTTAGGATTAGGCATCGTCAAGCTTGCAGGCAGGCGGCTCCACTTAACCTTAGACCCTTCATAATTAGCACCAGGCCCGTTGCGCTAATTTCTGCGGCCCTCAAGGTTCACTCCGTCCTTCTCATCCAGGCCCTGAACCCTCACCCTCCCACAAACTGCGAGATTTGGGCGAAGGGCCTCTAAACCCCAAAGCTAACGCGCAACCCATACTAAAAGGCCCTGCAACTACGTTGGATTGTGTGGGGTTGTTCAAGATTTGGTGGTTGGAGTTTGGAGAAAAGGCAACGACGCTGTTTTGGAACTCAATGCTTGCTCCCGTTAGTTGTGGGCGCTATGCCTCGCATGCATATCACCGTCATCACCGTTTTAGGGTTTGGGGTTGAGGGTTCAGGTGGGCTTTTTGGGAGATCCGGGCCCGCCATATTCCCGAGGCACGCTGTCCTCAGTATATGGTGCTCCTAAACCCAGACCCCTTAAAGGATCCCAAAAACGGCACCCCCCAGTATGAACCCATTACTACACTGTGGAAACTAGGGGATTATTATGGAGTTCCATTTTTTGGATCCTTTAGGGGATCTGGGAAGGGCCCACACCTTGTAGAACCCTCTGATGAAGTCCGAAGACAGAAACCGGTAGAACCAAGCTCCCCATGCACCTTTAATCGCAAACCCTAAGCCAAACTCACTGAACCGACTGTAGACCCTGCTTCCAAACCCTAAAAGATCCCCTTCTTCACGCCTAAACTCTAAACCCCCAACCCCAAAACCTAAACCCTAAATCAGAACATGATGAAAACACTGGAAGTGCCTCCTCGGAGGTTGCCACCACTAGAGGACCTCCCACGCGGAAGTCCTCCAGCCGTTTGGGACTTCTTAGGCCTTGCGGACACCTACCCTTCGCCAAAACAAAGCGAGCAACCCATAATAGAGCCCCGCAAAGCCCCAAGCGGCCACAGATGTTGAGAAATCCTAGCCCCAAACCCAATGCCCAAATCCAGAACAAATCAACAAGTACCCAATTACGTCCGCCCAAGAAAGCACTCAGAACTTCGAGGAACACCCAGAAGGGGTCCAGCCGGTGACAAACACGTGGACCACGGCAGGGTGCGCCTGTTTACAGGGCTTCCCAGCATTGGGGGCTTGGCGATGTGAGGCTTTAGAGTTCCAGAGCTTGTGCTATCAAATGTCCAGATCTAACTAGGGAAGTACAATCCAGGTACAATACCGCCACCTCAACCTGCTGACAGGCAACATTCTTCACTTCTAGGTTTATGGAATGCTCTAATGTTCTAGCTACTAGTGTTTGACGTCATAACACATCTTCCACAAGAAGTACCTCTAAGGCTAGCTCGGAGAAGGAGTAACCATCCGTTTATTTCGTACGACGCCTACTAGGACCCGTTGTTCCCAAATTGTCAGAAAAAAAAACCTTCAACGACAGCAATCTCTTCCAACGTGGACCCGACTTTATCTTGCCTCTTGTCTAGCAAGGAATAAATGGTAAACTCCACTGGCTGGGTTTAAACGGGTTCCTTTCAGGTAGGGTCCAAGCTACTGTTCGTTCTCCGCGCTTGTTGGGTCTATCAAGAGGAGCATCCGAAAAGTAAGGCGATTACAGGAATAAAGGACATGTTTTTTCCATTTGATTCTCCGTTCTAGTAGCTTAAATCAAATTCCTGAACAGCAACCCCCCAAAAAATGAGTGGTACCATGCCCCCTCATCTAAGGTTAGAAATATGGGCCCAGAATATGGGCCCTTAGGCCTTTTTAGGGACCCTTAAGGGTACATATAAGGTACGTAGTAGGTATATAAGGATCTTAGACCTCATGTGGGTTATGCTCACAACTATGGGCCTCCTTGGGCTATAGATTCTAGTTTCGGCACCTCACATTTGGGGGTACCCAAATGGGACCCTAAGTTTGGGAACTACCCATGTGTGCATAACAAGTTGGTACTATAATGGGGCGGGCTAGGGCGGGGTGATTATTAGCCCCAAATCCTAACCCCGAATTTCCTGAACCCTACAAGCCTGAAAAAAAAGTAGACTCTATAAATTAAAAACAAAAAACACCAAGCCCGAACTAGACCCTAAGCCCTACAACTTTATCCAGGGTTTGGATGGGCAGTAGCCCCTAAACCCTAAACCCCTATATACTAAATCGAAACAGTAGTTGCAATTTCAATTTCCATTACCCCTATATTGCGACGTCTCTGCACACTTTCTTCAGTTTGGAGCGGAAAGGTGAACCCGAGCCCTGAAAGGCCGATGGGCTTTGGGGTTTAGGTTTGAGTGGTTAGGGTTTAGCGTTTAGGGTTTAGGGGTTAGGTTTTGGGTTTTGGGTTTAGGGTTTAAGGTTTAGGGTTTTAGGGTTTAGGGTTTTGGGTCTAGGGTCGCTCGCAGCAAACACCACAAGGATGTATCTGGGGGCTTTCCCAAAATGAGGCGTACCCCCTGAGGGGTCCCCATAGTAAGGCCCATGGTTTTTCAGGATCTATATTGGGGTCCACCTGTTTTTGGGAAACTCCCATATGGGAGGATATTACAATCTAGGGTCCCTTTTTGGAAGTCGTTTTCGTGCAGGTTACTCTCGTTATTGTCCAAGGGTCAAAAAAATTGAGTGAGGGCTTCTTCCAAGATTGGAATGGAGATCTTGGGAGATTTTGCAGAAGGCTCCTAGGATGCGCAAAAGATGTAGCGTCAAGGTCTTCTGCTCCCATTACTGGGTCGCTATCCCTGAGGATGTGTCGACATGATGGCACTGTTTGCAGTAAACTTCACAATGCTAAACCCTAAACCCTAAACCCTAAACCCCCTAAACCCTAAACCCTAAACCCTAAACCCTAAACCCTAAACCCCCTAAACCCTAAACCCCCTAAACCCCCTATGCTTAACCAGAAAGGATCTCTTTAGTTCCAGGATTTTCTGCTATAAGCTGCATCCTGAGCCTTAGAACCCTAAACCCCAAAACCCCTAAAACCCTAGAAACCCTAGAAACCCCAACACCCTGAACCGTAAAACTCTAAAACCTAAAAAAAGCAAGAAATTTCTCTGGCTGATGAACTCTTCCTCCAGCAAACCATCGGCACTTAGAGCCCTCATTTTGGGACTATCTCGAAAGTATACTATCTGACTCCTTAGATAGTATAGGGTTAGGACTTAGGGTTAGGGGTGTAGGATTAGGGCCTGAAACCCTAGACCCCAGACCTTAAACCCTAAACCCTAAACCTTCTGAAATGGTGGAAGCATTCCTTGTTTCAACGTTCATGCCAGTTAAACACGGGTTTAGGCCTATAGTCCCCGCTTAAGTAGATAGAATATGGGGTATATGGGGATCTTATTATAGAATACCCAAAGGCATATTCTATCTACTTAAGGCGGACAATAGGGTTATGGATCTATTGAAAGGGTAGGAGTGCTATTCCATCATGGCGAAAATGCCAGCCCAGCCTCGTGTCGGTGGCCCGATAACTGCCGGGAGATAAGCCTTGACACAGTTCAGGGTTCACTTGGACCCTGGGCCATGTTTTGTCTAAACACTAAACCCTAAACGCTTCAGCTTAAGGGTCCAAGGTGAGCATGTGCGGCTTAGGTTCTGGGACTTGGGTAGGGCATTCTACAAGGCCTGGCCAGGAAAGTGTGTTTGGATATTTAGAAGCAGGTTCATAGTTGAGGGTAGTGGGGTTATCTTATGGTTTGAAAGGGGTTATGAAGTTATGAGTGTACTCTAAGTCCCCCTGACCCTCCAAGTAAGAACTATCGAATTACGCAAGCAAGAACGGCACATGCTGCACAAAGCCGTTACTCTAAGAACTCACTTTTTTTGGGGGGGGGGCTTCTATTGCTCAAAAGGGTTACGTACAGGTTGGCTACTGGACAGGCCGCGAAAAATTATGAATAAGTCAGTTGTGCAAGTAGGTTCCCTAGACCATTCATAACCCCAGGGTCTCACAAGCAGACCCTGAACACTAAACCCTAAACATCCAAATAAACCACTTCTGAAGGGACCTAAGGTTCAAACATTAGTAGCCCCAAGGTCCCACAGAGTAGTGCAGGACCCTGTTGGATTGTTTTGAGCTCCGAAACTCTAAGACCCATTCACCTCCCCCTAATTACAGCACGGTCCGCATATGGTACTACATGTTAGCCGTACCGTAGGGGCCCAAATAACTATCAAGATTATGGTCCTGATTCCTTGAAAAACATAGGGTACCTTAAATAGACTAAGTTACTATTGGTGGCTATTTTCTGGTTTAATTGGGGTTTAGAGTTCATCTAGGCCCTACTTAAACCCTAAACCGCTAAACCCTAAACCCTAAACCCTAAACCCTGACCCCTAAACCCTAAACCCAAACCCTGATCTCTAAACCCAAAAGCCTAAAACCTAAACCCTAATATACTATTCTGTGGGTTGATATTATGAGGGGCAAGGATTCTGCAAGCTGGGAGAGGGAGGTGCAGACCTCTCCAACCATGTGGGGGTTTCCCAAAATCAGGGGTACCTTTAGAGGGATAAAGGGTGCTTTTCAGGTTTTAGGGTTTCCCAAAATCAGGGATACCTTCTTAATTTTCCCCGTGATAAGGAGCATTGTATTTTGGGGGTTCGATGCACGTCCTTTCCTCGTCTGCACAAGCGTCCTCCGCCGCCTCGGCTGCCACATCACCCTAAACCCTAAATGGTAGTTTCCATTTTCTTTTCCAGTATCCCTATATAACCCCAATATGATCCTAATATTCTATCTACTTAAGGGGGACTATACAGCATCGTGCTCCCTGAGCTCACGGACGTCTTCCCGCGCGGCGAGACGCCACCCTTGCTCAGTTTTGACACGGTACGTGTCATTCATGGTATCAACACCGACGCAACCGGTCGATGAGGTCTTGGATGTTCTGTTCGGGTTCTGAAGTCCCAGCCCGGATCGTGCCTGCGCTTGGGCGTGAGTGGCCGGCCTGCTATTTGGCGCCCTCTCGGGCGAAGAGCTTGAAGGGCTGTTGCTTGATGGTGCCTCCCCACCAAGATTGGGGGAAATACCATGTCTCAACTGAATAGACGAAGTCTTCCACAAGCTGCTAAGCTTCCCATTTGAAGGACCCCTCACAGGAAATGCAAAATCTGGAGAACCAGAACAAGAATCCTCCTTCGGGCAACACCTACATCGAAAACTATATCTAAATCCCCTACATCCTAAACCACTTCCCCCACTAGCCCCTACGTGGACCTATGGACGCAGAAGTATATACCACAATAACAGAGCATCTAACACTAAAATGCCGAGCTCTCTGGGCCCCCAACCCCCTAAAACCTAAACCCTCAACCCTAAACCCTAAACCCTAAATCCTAAACCCTAAACCCTAAATCCTAAACCCTAAACCCTAAACCCTAAACATTCAGCCATGCCCCCGTCTTGCCTGAAAGGTGAAACGGCCCTTGGACTCGTCCCACGGTGAGGAGTCTAGACCAG
Source organism: Symbiodinium pilosum (assembly GCA_905231905.1). Classification (NCBI taxonomy): domain Eukaryota; class Dinophyceae; order Suessiales; family Symbiodiniaceae; genus Symbiodinium; species Symbiodinium pilosum. The sequence goes on along the minus strand of CAJNIZ010046913.1, from coordinate 32,107 downwards.
CAGGCTTCTGAACCTTGGTCTGAAGGGGGCCAAATTCAGGTCTGCATTGGGCCACCCAACTTCTTCTCAGCTGGGTTTACACGTTAGGGGTTCAAGCCGGAGGTTTTAGGGTGCATTTAGGGCTTTAGAGCGTTTCCTAGAGCTTTCCCTGCGTGGAGAAGAGCAATGTGAGGCCAGTAAGGCCAACTAGAATCTGAATCAGAGGAGGGTTCTCAACGATTTCAGGTTCCCTTCTGGCAAGCCTGAATCTTAATATCTCGGCATACACGCGGAACCCCTAGTTTCGAGAAATGCATATACAAGAACTGAACATAAGAAGAGTGAAGAGGTTCATGAATTAGGATCAGCCGCAATACAATAACAGTCCATGCTAAGCTCTGTCACTGTAGGGGACTCTTTGTCTATGAGAGAAGAAACTAAACCATGGGGAGCTTTGGGGTCGGACGGGAGGGCAGGTTCGTGAGTGGCGCCCTAACCTTTGCACCCTGACCCGAACCCTAAACCCCAAAAACCCTAAGCCCTAAACTCCTAACAGCTAAATGAAAGCAGGCCTAAACATGTATTTGGGCCACTAGAAGGCGTGGCCACAAGGGAGGGTACGAGGTGTGCAGAACTAGGGAGGAGCTTGTCAGATGAGTTTCAAAACCAGGGTACAAGGGGCTTTCTAGGGCTACAATGACATGCTTCCTAAACCCTAAACCCTAAACGGTAGTTTCCATTTTCTTTTCCATATCCCTATATTGAGATGGTTTTACAAGGCTTTCGGCTTTCCGACTTCCCGAACTTCGCAGAAGACTGCATAAGCTCCTGTTACTGGGTTGCTGTTAAGGAACTTACTTTAAGTTACTGTATTGGGGAAGCCCTATTTACTACGTATATATAGATATATACCCATTATGGTAGCTTGATTTAAGTTCCTTAACAGCACGCCAGGTTAGGTTATCGCGAGATTCCCCGCCAGACGGGTCAGGGTCACACAAGACGTATATTCAAGAAAAAACCAGATGGGTATGGGTATCTCTCAAATGGGTACCCTCAAAATGCGGTTTAGGGTTTAGGGTTTAGGGGTTTAGGATTTAGGGTTTAGAGTTAGGGTTTAGGGTTCAGGGTTGTAGACCTCATCCAACCCATTGCTCTTATGCGAGCAGCACCCAACTGAAAGCTGCCGCCCGTAGGATATAACGCCAACACCGCAGCTGGCTAACAATATGTTATAGCATCACCACACAACTACCTCCCTTGGAAAGAGATGAATGTAGTAAGTATGCTCATGGCACCTAAAAGCATATAATAACTCCAAGTGTTCCCAGTAGGTATTAAACCTACCTACCAAGTCCCCTGACACTCCAAGTAGCATCTATGAGTTTGTCACAACACTGCCCGAATTCCCTAGACAACTACAAATACTTGAGCGTCAGTACTGGGCGGCTGAACTATCCTTACGGGCATGTGGGATATGTAGCTGAAAACCCCTAAACCCCAAAACCCTAAACCACTAAACCCTAAACCCCTAAACCCTAAACCCCTAAACCCTAAACCCTTTAAAGTTCTAGGAGCTAACTCTACGCTGCAAGGTAAGCCCCGGGTCTGCCAATTGCGAAAGGGCCACAACTCCCCAGCCAAACTCGGGATCTTCGTATAGAAGGCGTATTTGTGCCTGGCAGGATTTTTTTTCTTCGGGGTTATTGGCTTGTGTGTAAAAAAATCTAAGCCCTAAGTCAAATGCCCCAAATGCATTCCCTGCATCAGAAGGCTGATAAAAGTAAGCTTGCAGCACCTACTTAGGACCGATTCGGGTTCATTGCAAATTGGAGCATGGCAACCTGGGCCTCCAACCCCATACCCCAAGCCCATCTTGCGGCAAGCACGGTTGAAGCTAAAATCTTAAGCTGTTCTTACTGAGGACTCGTAGATCTGAAGCTTGAATGCAACCTTACAATGCCATGATAGTAGCAAAGTCGAAGCACTGCTTACCCTAAACCCCAAACCCTATATATCCCTATAGATCCCTATAAAACCCCTATAGTATAACCCCTATATACACCCTAAACCTCCAAAGTCCAAGCATTGTTTACCCTCGTCACTCCCGGAAACCTCCTCACGAGCGTGGCGAAGGCCATTCCTCTGCTCGGCGGACGGAAGCAGAAATGGGTTTAGGGTGTATATAGGGGTTATACTATAAAGGGGTGTACAGGGATCTACAGGGATATATAGGGTTTAGGGTGCAGGGATTAGTTCTTTTGAGGTTAAAGGTTCAAAGGTGTTGGGTGTTCAGGATTTTAAGGGTGCAAAATTCAGGGAACTCAGAACCCCTTCAGCTCGCGCTCTTCGAATAACCCCATGCATCTCCCTTTTTGCGCTTGGAATTTTCATTCAGCCAGAACGACAAAATCACCATGGCTCTCAACAGCCCAGATAAAATTCACGTCACGCAAAAACTGCGGGAATACTGAGTACGAATATCCGATTGAGGTAGCCTGTGCTATGATTCTGCAAGGAATCTAGAACCATGATATGGGCTATTATAACAGGACCATTCAGAAACCTGAAGTGGTGAAGGGTCTCAAGCCTTGGCTACCGTGTAAAAAAGTGGAAAACCTTGAATCCTGTAGTGTTTCTCAGATCCTCTAGGACACAAAGTCACCAGAATGTGCTGTTAGACCCTATCCATACCTACAAGGAGAACTCATCACAACTTCGCGAAGAAAGAACCCAGGGGTCCATAAGGTCGCCCACTAAAGACCCTAGACTGAAAACTCGATCACCCTTGACCCTAAAGCTCGCAAGCCTAATGCTGAAGCCTATATTACTCTTACCCAACAAGCCCGACCCCACTAAACCTAAATCCCCAACTCCACGGAAGCAGAAGAGTTGGCGTTTATGGATCCGATCCTGGGAACTTAGCCAATACCGAACTACGCAGGCTCCAGGCTATTCGGCTGGAGCCTCAAACCAGGACTTCCAAAACAGTATCTATAAGGATTACTTGGAAGCATATAGATATGTAAAGGATTTCATGGTTATGCTTAAGGTCGAGGATTTATGGATGGAAGCTTTTTCCTGAACCCTAAGCTCTACAACAACTCAGTCATAAACCCTAAACCCTCAAATCCCTAAAACACCAAACCCTAAAAACCCTAAGCCCTCAAACCTTCAAACCCAAAGCTCAAAAAAACAAAAAGCCGCTTTACTACGTGGCACTTAGGACCCCTACTAGGGGTTAATTGTTCGGCACCTGTAATAGGAATATGAGGGAATCCTAAAGGGTCAAGGGTCTAAGGTCCAAGCTAAATCCCAAGGAGTATATGTACCCGTAAACCCATTTTCATTCCATTTCCCATTTCACTACCCATTAACCACCAAAACCCTAGACCCTAAACCTTAACTCAAAAACCTGATCTCTGGGCCCTAAGCCCTAAGCCCTAAACCCCAAAAACCCTGAACCCCAAAAACCCGAAACCCCAAAACCTCAAAACCCACAAAAAACCTAAACCCCCAAAACCCTAGAGCCCTAACACCCAAAAACCCTAAACCCCTAAACCCCTAAACCCCAAGAAACATAAACCCCTAAAACCCTAAACACCAAAAATCCTAAACCCCTACACCCCAAAACCCCAAAAACCGTAAACCCCAAACACCAAAACCCCAAAACCACCCAAAACCCTAAACCTCTAAACCTCTAAACCTAGACTGCAAGGTCCAGATGCCAGGCCGCCAGCCGGCGATCCACGTCTTCAGGGACTTTGTCCTTAGGGTTTAGGGTTTAGGATTTAGGGTTTAGGTTGGCAAGTGAGGGTACTTGGAGCGTCAGGGAGAGTTAGTAATAATGGACAAGAGAATGGAAACTGCTAAGTTATTTAAGGTTTAGGGCTTAGGGTCTAGGGTTAGGGTTACTTAGTAAGTAGGTTAATAGTGGGGAAAAGTGGGGTTGCTAATATGGGTTATAGGGTTATTAACCTAGTTACTAAGTCCCCCTGACCCTCCAAGTACGGGCTTGAGGGTTCAGGGCTTCTTTGTTTCCTTTTAGGGCTTAGCGTTTAGGGCATGGGGTGTAAGGATTTTGTTCGGGGCTAGGGTTAGTTAGCAGTTAAGCTGCAGAGTTTCTTGTCCAGGGCTTAGTTTGTGGGGTCTAGGGTTGTGGATCAGTTGGTAGAGGAGATCTTGGCACCGTCAAAGATCACCCAGATACAGTCCTTCCCAAAGCGAGGGGGATGTAACGTAGTGCATGCTTTCCTCCATCCAGTGGGGATGGGGGGTTTAGGGGATTTGCCTATATCACCTGGTCTAATCCCTACATGTAAGCCCCATAAAGCCCAACAATTCAAAACATGCCCTCACCCAATTCAGGGTTTGGGGCCCTGCCACCACTGAAAACATGTTTTTGTACCTAAACCCTAAACCTTAAACCCTAAAACCTAAACCCTAAAACCTAAACCCTAAACCCTAAACCCTAAACCCTAAAGCCTAAACCCTAAACCCTAAACCCTAAGCAAGTGGCTGTTCCATTGTTCCTGCAGCTGGCTCAAAGTCATCCCCCCATCACCTTCTTTGGGGCCCCTGCAGGGGCTAGGCGCCAGTAGACCCTCCTTTTAAGGGCCTTAACATTAGGATCCCTAGTCTAATCCCTATGAAGGGGAAGGGTGTATTAATCAGGGGTCTACGTTATAAGGTTGAAGATTTTGGGGTGTAGGGGTGGAGAATCTATCCTTTTTCCTCTACATACGCCAGCCCTAACCCAACTGCCCTTGCCCCGTCCCAGGATTGAAGGCTTAAGCGAGTCAGGGCTAAGGTTGAAGGCTTCAGGGATTCTTGTTGCACGGTGTTTGGGTAACAATGAATCTGCGAAATTCAATTATTGCCTCCAATGCGCGCTTGTAGTTCGAAGCGTCATCACACTCCCTGGCAGCAATGGCATTTCAAGACAAGAACTTACTGGTGGTTAGTAGGGAATACGGGAATAGAATCCCTCGTATTCCCTAGTAACCCCCAGTAAGAACAGGGGGACTGATGAAACAGCCTCTGCGTGGTGCACACACAGAGCAAAGCTTCTGTCCCCCAAGAGGGACCCTAACTTACCAGATATTAGGAAATATGTCATATAGCATTACATAGGGATGATCTTCCCCTTTTCCCGATTAACCACCAGCAAGTCTACACACAGTACTTTCCTGAAAAAGGCCTATTTGGAGTCCAGGCTAGTTTAGGGGAGGGTACATCTCGTGACAGCATGTACTCGATGCATTGGACTTCTACAGACGATGGCTGCGTTGCAAGGAGATGGATTCTTTTGTCCAACTTATTCATGGTAATGAAAAAGCGTGGAAAATACATTATTTGCGGGGAAGCGTCTAGAGTGTAAGGCATGGGGTTTAGCATTTTTGGGATTTGGGCCAGTTTAGAGTCTAAAGCTTAGGGAACGGGGGAACGGAAGTTAAGCGGCGTTTTTCAACCCTGTATTACAACCGGAGTACTAAGAAACCTCCAGTGGTCACTTCTGGTCTTGTGACAGCTGTAACTGGATGCAACTGTCACTCCTTTTAATACGTAGGGATCTTGTCTGTACATAAGGACACGAACAAAAAACAAAGATCCAAAGTCACCCCGAAAGCACTCTAAACAGGAATCCCAACCCCAAACCCCGCCAGCCCAGCAGTTCACCCGTAAGTTGGATCTTTGTTAGTAGGGATAATGGAAAAGAAAATGGAAGCTACTATATTATAGGGTTAGAAAAGGGATTACATAGGGGTTTAGGGTTTAAGGCACGTAGGACCCCTACTAAGGGTTAACCGTTAGGTACCTTTAATAGGAATATACGGGAATCCTAAAGGGTCAAGCGTCTAAGGTCCAAGCTAAGTCCCAAGACTTTACAAAGAAAAGGAATGAAAACCGCCAGCAGACACAATGCATGGAAATGCAGTAGACCGTTCGAGGACTCAGAATGGTTTCATAAGCAAGGGCATCTAGATCAACATCTTACCGCTCCGCAGCCCTTAAACTCTTGCATAAGACCTGAAGAACCACGTGAACTCATCACATGTGCCCGAAAATATACATGTACAGCCGACCAGTTGCGAATATGTATACCCATTTATATATATATATAGATAGTTATAGATATATGTACTATATGTGTGTGTGTATATATATATATGTATACATATGATTGTCTGCTTCTCCAAACTACCCCTATGGAATCCTGTAGAGGGAGCCTCTAAACCCCTTACAACCCTCATCTATTCTCTAGGGCCCATATGCAAACCGCCCCATACTTCAGAAATCAACCAAACCGGGAGCCCCAAATTCTAAAGCCTAAACGCCCAAAGGGATTGTAGGGTTTAGGATTTGGGTTTAGGGCTTAAGGTCTGGGATTTAGGGTTCAGGGTGGATCATACATCCCTGCAATCCCTCAGCGGGGGTTCCAGTACCAATATGTACACACAATGTCTAGGGACTTTAGGAGGGACCCCTATTAGGGACCCTTAATCCCATTATATAGTCATTATATAACCCCTATATCCCTAGGATGTCCCCATATTAACCCCCCATAAGCTACAAGGGTCCCTATTGGGGGTCCCTCCAAAAATCTTTTTAGACAATGAGCACACGGCCTGGTGCCGGAGCCGGCTCTTGGCTGCTAGGTGCCTCCCGTTGGGGTCGCTCGGAATGGTATAGGGTTTACATATCAGGGTTTAGGGATTAGAGCTCCAGGATTTGGTTTAGATATCAGGGTTTAGGGATTAGAGCTCAGGGATTTTTTGGGTGGTTGAACCAAATCAGGGTACAAACCTTGTACTTTTGTTTACAAAACACGAGACCCCCAGAGAAAAATATGGTCTCACTCTGTGTTGGGAACTTTAATAGCCCCATTGCAAGCCCTAAACCCTGATTACTACCCCTGTAGGAGTTTCGTGGGAGTACCTTGGGTTAGGTCCCTTTAAGCTGAGTGGTTAGCGCTTGGTATAAGGGTTCAAGGCATAGGCCTTGAGGGTTGCAGGATGCCCATAAAAGGAGCCTAGGAATGTGTAGTGATTCTAGAGGAATGAATGAAACTTTATTTAGGGGTTTTAGGGTTTAGGGTTTGAGGGGGGGCCCTATTAGAAAGTACATGGGGGTTGCCTTCCATGCAATGTTTCGGTTCGGAATTCTGTGAAATTCTGTTGTGATACGACTATATACAGGCGATATATAGGAACGGCAAGCAAGCCCTAAATTTGAGGCTGCTGTTACACACGCCAGGAACAGCACGAATACGAAGCTCAAGTTGAGTCCGTATTGGGTTAGACGGGGACGATACAGGATAAAATAGGGAACAAGGAAAGATAACTATATAGGAGGTTATATAATGAATATATATATATAAGGCTTTTACAGGGAAAAAAGGAATATATTCGAAAGAGGCTATATGACCTATAGTCTAAACTCCTAGTCTCCCTCTTAACCACTTCTATAGTAGTCACCTATATAATTCCTAGATTCAGTAGTTTAGACTATAGCTAATGTTCCCGTATACCATGGAGACCACCGGATTGAGCTCGCTGTGGTCGACGCCAGTGGCAAAAAACCGGGCTCAGGGTTTATTGTAAAATGTGGAAGGTTTAGGGTTTAGGATTTGTTGAAGCTTGAAAGATCCAGTGCCAAACGCAGGCCCAGAAAGATCAAATCATGAAGATGGATGGGTCTTCCTTTGGCCTGTAGATAACTCACTACTGCGGACAAGGAGCACAGCTATGTGTGTTCTTTGTGCAAACCCTAAACCCCAAACCCTAAACCCTAAACCCTGAACCCTGAACCCTAAACCCTGAACCCTGAACCCTGAACCCTAAACCCTGAACCCTGAATGTACAGACTTTGCGATATGGGGGTTAGGTCTGCGACAACATTGCTGGGCTCTATTGCATCCAAGGCACCCTTCTGCCATCCACGCAAACATCGCCTCGTTTGATGGCACTGCGTCCAGCATTCCTGCCGTCCGGGGAATCATGTTGCAGCTGTGCCTCCACTTACACTCTAGCTGAAACATAAGCAGCGACTTGTTGACACTAATAAGAGTGGGTGTCCTTCCTCTGTACCCCGACCTAATATTGTCATCATGATACGGACTTCCAACAAAGGACACCTCATGCTCTTGGAGACTCCCATACAACACTTGCAGTGTAAGATGCTGAAGTACCGCCAGACATGGGGTTTCGGGTTGAGGTCTTAGGGTATTTAGGGCTTAGAAAAAGAAAAAGACCTTGCTCTTTGAGACATCTGCGCTTACGGCCAATCTACTGTTGTCACTAAAAATCCTGCATGACCTTCATATACTATAGTACCATAATTCCCATGGTATAAGGTACTTAGCGTCATGCAGGAGATTTTAGTATCCACCGTATCAAACCTTAGCTCCAGGGGTCAAAAAGTTCTTGCGCCAACCCTGAGGCCTACACCCTATACCCTAAACCCTTTACCCTAAACCCTATTCCTGGACCCTATATACTAAAGCCTATATCCCAAAACCCTATACCCTAAACCCTATACCCTAAACCCTATTCCTTAAACCCTATACCCTAAAACCTATACCCTAAACCCTAGATCCTAAACCCTATACGATTCCAGGTTGCAGGCTTGGTCTTGGCTGACTGTCTACAGGTTTAGGCCAGCGCTTGCGTAGAAACAACACATTCGCAGAGTCCCCAAACCTGACACTCTAACCCTGAATCAGAATCCCCAAACCATAAACCCTAAACCCTGAATCAGAACCTCTGAACCCTAAACCCTCTTGCATTCACGGCCACAGGCTGGAGCCATAAATTTCCCAAGAAACGTTGTTGTCGAATGTGTTGGGGTATGTTGGGGTTGAACCCGCCATAATGTATGCTGACAAGAGTCTTCGTAGGTAGAGAGAAGGCAACTGCGAGGATGTGCCACAGGTAGACACCCTTGCCTCACTGCCGGCGTCCCATTGTGCTCCATATACAACATACATGTACCCCCTCAACAAACTCTGGCCCATATTAGGGGCCCAATGTGGCAATCAAAACTCACTGCTGGTGTCCTTTCAAGAGTTTAGTGTACGCTTCCGGGTCGTGGTGCATTTTGTCGTTCACCCCCTGAGAAACCTTTGTACCCGGTCCAGGATTCGCTTCAATCTCCAGAAGGTAGCTTGAGTTAGGGGTTATTTAGGGATAATGGAAAATAAAATGGAAACTACCATAGTATAATGGGGTATATATTCGGATTACATTGGGACAATGGACAATAAATGGAACCTTCTATTCAGGGGTTAGGAGTCGTATGCAAATACTGGTACCAAGCTGTGTAACATGCCGATCGTAACCCTTGAAAATATGCTGACGAATATAGGATCGGAGTTCCCAGGTATCATGCTGATGGGTGGGAGGAAAAAGGTAGGGCACAGCGATGAGAACTCCGCGTTTCATTGACTTCGCCCATCCCAACATAGCAGAATCAACGCGAAGCTCAAAGATCTGTAGACCTGTCACGCCTAAACGGTACACTCCAAATCCAAAAACTCTACACCCTAGGCTCCAGCATCCACCCAATCCATGTATCCTAGCTGAACCCGCCCAACCCGGTATCCTAGATACATCACTAAACATAGCGCCTGAACCCCTAGCCCCACCCAAGATGTACCGCCCAAGCTTTGTACCCCAAGAAATAAGTCCTAGACCTCAAATACCACACACCAAACCCTAAACTCTCAACCCTAAACTCTGAACCCTAAACCCCGCGACAGTGAATCCCTAAACTTATTAGCCTGAGGCTGAAGGTTGAGAGTTTAGGGGTTAGAGTTTAGGGCTAAGGGTTTCGGAATTATGTTTGAACTGCCTCAATGGCCCGGATAGAACGCCATTACCAACCCTACCAAGAATCCCTCCACGCGCTGAATAAAGATCACTACCATCAATAACCACCAGAACCCCCTTGAACCTGAAACCCTTAAACCTTCAATCCTAAACCCGAACCTCCTGAATTCTGAAACCCTACACCGTGAAGCCTAAGCCCCTCAACCCTGAACTCCTAGCCCTTGAACCCCTAAACCCTAAACGCCTTAAACCCTACTTAATTTTCTAGGCCTTAGACCCCTAAACGCTAAACCCAAAACTTTAAGTCCCAAACCCTACACCCTTAAGCCCTAAAACCAAGAAAGCCCAGGCGCGCTCCTTGCGACCGAAACGCGCCATGGCTTCCTCTACAAAGTCCTCCGTCATCACGGCCTGCAACTACGGTTTGTCTTTGGGAGGTTTTAGAAGTTTAAAGGTGTGGGGTTTCAGGAGGGGTTCAGGGTTTTCAGATTTAAATATTTAGGGTTTTAAGGTTTCATTGTACCAGGGTATAGGGTATGGGGTTTTCGGGTTAAGGGCTTTATGGTTAAGGGTTTAAGGTTTTTGGGCTTAGGGTCTAGGAGCTTTCTCTACTTGCTTTACAATAAACCTTTAGCCCTGAAACCCAAAACCCTAAGTCCTGAAGGGTTTAGGGTTTAGGGTTCAGGCTAGAGTATAAGTCCGTTCAAGGCTGCCCTTCATATTCACCCAGACCCACCAGGTCTTGATACTACATCCATCCACAGACCCCATAACTCCCACAACACGCCTGAAGTTCAACGAATCTCCAGTTGGAGGCTAATAAATTCAAATGTCGTGTTGAGGTTTATTTGAGGTATCCTATACCATAATCATACAAAGAATCTAACACCTTCAAAAAGGACCCTACACCCTAAATCCTAAACCCTAGATCAGTCATAATATGTGGCCCCTGTTTTTGAGAAAACCAACCCTAAACCCTAAACCCCTAAACTCCTAAACCCCTAACCCCTTAAACCCCCTAAACCCTAAATCCTAAAGCCCCGGTCTCGCCTCGCTGACCGTGGTCTCCAAAGCCGCCCAGCGCGCACTGGGCGAGCCGGCAGCAAAGGCGCGACGCGCTACGGGACCTGATGGAAAGGTTTTGGGGCCCGAAATGAAGGATTATATCTGGGTTCTGTAGGGCTCATATTTGGTTTAGGGCTTACGATTTTGAAGGTTTTGGGAGTTTCGGGGTTGGGGAGTTAGGCTTTGGGGTTTAGGGAGATTATTGATGTAGAGTTTACGGTGTTTAGGGAGCTCAGGATTTATTGTTCAGGGATTTAGGTGCAAAGGCCGCATCGATTGGCGCTGAAAGGGGAGCGGCAAACTAATGAATCTTGTTGATTAGAGCTTGGGGAATAGGTTTAGGGTTAACGGTTGGAAGTGGGGTAGCGGATATAGATGCTATGAAATGCATATATCTGAAGAGTAGGTAGGGATGTTGATTATAGGCTTTCCGTTTGCGGAATTCTGTGGGTTTAGTTTTCGGATCTGGGTTACAGAGTTCAGGGTCTAGGGTTTAGGGTTTACAGGGAAGAAGTGAAGAAGATTGTACACGGACTAGGGGGACTGCTATGGTTGGCAGGGCAAGCTACTTGGCTTTCCCGTCACCCAGACTGCTCGTACTGATTTCCAAAAAGAAGAATTGTTGCATGCATTATGTTGGCAGAACTGCCAGCTCCACATGAGCTATAGTCTAAACTCCTAGTATCCCCCTTAATAACCCCTACAGTAGTCCCCTATATACTCCCCTATATAGCCCCCTTTAAGGGGTTTAGACTATAACTCATATTTGCAATCGCTGCCATAAGATATGACTTTGAGTCCATGGCTTGTGACGTAGCGCGTAGAAGCTTGGGATTTGGGGTTGCATGTAAGGTGCAGGACAGGGCTTTAAAGTCTTGAAACCTACCTAAATCCTAAACCCTAAACCCGTGGTTAGGAGTCATGGCTTGGAGTGTAGGGTAACCGGCGGTAGGAGCAGAAATGAAATATCACCTCGAACCCTAACAGCCAGCACATCCTGCATATCCCGCACATTCACCCCTGCACCGACCCACCTGTATAAACATTTCTGGTCACTCTAGCTGGCTACTGCAGGGTCTTAAGTACATATCAATATCATTTTGAGATCTATGTGCAGTTAAACCAGGAATCTAGGAAAATGTTGGTCGTTATCCCGGTAAAACACCTGCACAAATCCAGTTTCAGTTTCCTTTCACTGTCAATTGTTCTTTCCATTTGGTTCTCCATTGTTGGGGTGATATCCCTGTATTAATCGAATTTCCACATTATCCGCGAACATCCCTTCGCACACCCTTGTGAGCGACTAGAAAGTGGACCATTTCTGTTTTCGGTCAGTGGAATTAGAGAAGATAACGGCTGGAAGTTGTGTTTGGGGTAGCTGCAAGGAGGTAAAGCCTCTTACCCTATAGTCCCCCTTAAGCCCGCCCTTAAGTAGATAGAATATGGGGTATATGGGGATCTTATTATAATCTACTCAAAGCCATATTCTATCTACTTAAGGGGGACTATAAACCCTGAACCCCCATTTTCCTGTTGCCTCATGTTACTCCTGCTAGTGCTGGGACGCTGGGCTCGCTTCTGTACACTCCATCCTCCTGCTCCTGCACCCCTTCAGCCCAGACCTCTACATCCTAAAGGGTTGAGGGTTTAGAGGGAGTTTTCAGACACAGGGTCCGATGATATACTCCGAAATTCGATAACCCGCTTACGGGGAGTCTCAAAAGGCGGGAGCCCTAATTTCTGCAACCCTAAACCCTAAAACCTAAACCCTAGACCATGCCCATCCCTGTAAACAACCCCTTTAAGGGGCCCGAATTTCTCGAACCCCCCGATTGCATCCAACAACGACACAGACACATCGGAGTAGCATTTTTGGTTTTGAACCAAATAAGATCATCTTCTTGATATGAAATACTAAATACCCAGAGGCGGATATAATCTTACTCTGTATTGGGCGCCATTGTATGATTCTCGGACATCAGTCAGTCGAGGAAACGCCCGTCTGGCACTGGTATCCCCAAATAGACATTACCGAACCTCTCTCCTGAAACCCTATATTAACCCAGCGTCCATTCAAGTTCCAATTTGTTGTCCATTGGATTCTCTGTTTTAGGGGGTAATGTTGAGGGTCCCTTGGTAAGCCTAAACCCTATGTAACCCCAACATAGCCCTACGTAGCCCCATATAACCCTACAGAACCCTATATAACCCGATATAGGCTTATAAAACCCTAGATGTCTCTAGCTGACTCTATATAACCACTGCATAACCCTATATACCCCTATATCCCCTTCAAAGGGCCCCCCAAAACCTAACAAGACATCTGGGCGCCCGGCGCCGAAGCAAGCGGCCGATGCTTCGCCCGTGGCCGGGAGCGGCGGAGACGAAGGCAGGCAGCAGGGGCCGAAAGTCCTGAGATGGGTGTGTCCAGGGTTCAGGGTTTGGGGTTTAGGGTTCAGGGTTTAGGGTTTGGGGTTGAGAGTTTAGCGTATCAGGGGCCATCAGGGAATGTAGGTAATTGAAAGACATGGATGCGCCCTGAATCTCAGAACGCAGGTTCTATTTTAAGGGTTTAGGAGCGTAAGGTTTAGGGGTCTAGGGCTTGGCGTAGGGTGTATTGTGATGAAAGCCCCTAATACAGAAACCGCCGTTCCAGGGATCCGCGCATGAAGCTACTTGTTCTTTTCATTCCCAGTGTAGCAAGGTCATTCAGACGGTCTATACTATCGAGCATTCTTTCATTGCACCTGTAATTGGTGCTGCCATGTTGATACTTAAACAGCATCGATGTACTCGAACCAAATCATCAAGCACTTTCCCGGCACGGACACAGAAAGAGCAAAACGCATCGGAGAGTGCACAAGGTTGGGTGACTATACCCTAAACCCTACACCTTAATGGATGGGGATCACTCAGCCCTAATCGATGGGGATAGGTTGGTGCCTCGAAGGTAGTTCTGGGCCAGGTTCCACAACTCCAATCCCTGCCGATGCCGTTATTAGGCCACAATAGTGCACAAGCCCCCATCCATTATGGCTCAGGGTTTAGGCTTAGGGTCGAGGGTTTAGGTGAACAGGAGTCCTGAATAAACTGAAACATGTTGTTACCCCGAAGCTCCATGTCGCCATCCACAAACCAGGACGCCCTGCACACGGCTCTTCTAAACCCACGCCCTGACCCTAACCTGTAAGCCCCAAACCTGAAACCCCGAACTCTAAACTTCAAGTTCAAGCTCTAAATCCATAGCCCTGAACCCTAAGTTCTAGCCCTAGACTCCCAAACCTTACACTCTACACTCCAAACCTCAAACTGTAGAACTCTAAACCTAAACCCAAATCCAGAGGCGCTATAGTCCCCCTTAAGTAGATAGATAATCCCCTATAGTCAGGGGGACTATAAACCCATACGACTCAGCACAGGGACTCTCGCCAGCCCTCCACCTCGAGCTAAGGCCCCAAACATCCTCCGCCAAGAGGACCCCGAATGTTTTGGGGGAGGCACCAACAATTAGGGGTCCTTTTGGGAGTTCTCACAATAAGAATCAGAGTGGTTTGGGTTAAACTCCCATTTAGTTGAAGGCCTTGGGGTTTCAGGGTCTGAGTTTTAGGGTTTTGGGGGTCTAAATGGTTCAGCGTCTAGGATTTAAGGTTTAGAGTCTGGGGATCGGAGTAGTTTAAGGGCTCAGCATTTAGGGTCAAGGGCCTAAGGGGTTTGGAATCAGGGTCTGGGGTTTACTTCACCGTGAACCCCATGCGGGACCTTGTTACAGGGACTGCAAAGCCATGTAGGTTACTTTTTGGGCTTCGACAGTGGCTGAGGAGGGCGTGGAGTTTTGAGCTGGTTTACAGGTCAAGGGTGCTTGGATTTGGGCTCAAGGGTTTGCGATAGGGAGTTGGCGGTATGATTTCTGGAAGCTGGCGCTTAGATTCCAGAACGTCAGGACTATTTCACAAAAAATCCGGAGACAGACCTGTACGTTAAAGCTTCTTGTCTAGAGCTTCTTTTAAGGAACAATTTGCTCAATTTATTTTCAGATTCAGCCCCTACACGGTTTGAAACTGGGAGCCCCTGTTTATACCCCCATCGCTGAGGCAAAAGCCTTCACCTTAAACTGAGACTCCCAGGTCCAAACCCTAAACCCCAACAACCTCCACCCTACTTAAAACAGTAAACGCTTTTCTAGCCCCCTGCTATTGTTGCTGCTTACAACTATCATGATTGGTTCCCTCTCCCTCTCTACCGTTTTCAACCCTGCATAAAATCACCCCACACCCAACCTGTAGGGCTCCTTTAACCCTAAGCCCTAGACCCCAAACCCTAAACCCTAAACCTAAACCCCAAACCCCAAACCCTAAACCCTAAACCCTACTGTTGATACTAAAAATTCTGCATGACCTTAATATGTCATAGTCCTATAATTCCCTATGTATATGGTACTTAGGGTCATGCAGGATTGTTAGTATCCACCGTAGGTTCAGGGCTCCTTGGACCCCCATTGCCAGCCCAGCGCTCCCAGCCCCCCCGCAGGCCGAGGCGAGGGGGTGTCGCCATGGCTCGGTTGGGGGTCTTAAACATGGTGGGTGGGTAACTACTAGATGGGTTTAGGGCTTGGGCTTAGGGTCTAGAGTTTAAGGTTTAGAATCTAGGGTTTGGAGTTGTGGCTTTAGGATTTAGAGTTTAGGGAGTTTTGGGTTTGAAGTTTAGGGTTTAGGGTTTAGGTGCCCTTAGGTTCCTTTCATTTAAGGTGTTGTAGGAGCTAGACGGATATACAGGGATTTAAGATCATGGGGGGGGGGGGCCAGACCTGATGGTCTCTAAGACCAGGTAGACTCAAATACAGTGTAGGGTTTTAGGGTTTAGGGTTTTGGACTTAGGGTTTAGGGCCTAGGGTTTAGGGTTTAGAGCATAGGGGGGCTTAGGGTTTGCCACAATGCCTCCCCCTGCGCCCTGGACCTAATGCCTTCGAAGGTTTGGATTACTCACAAGCCGGTAGGATGTTCTTGTTTTTGGGGGCGGTCAAGGCCTGTGAATGCCTGGGGGGCTTCCGGCAGAACATGGTTAGGGCTTAGGGTTGAAAGGCTCAAGGTTTCTGCTGCTGGAACCTACATGAAAGCACAATGTGTGCTGCCATTTCTGGGGCGTACGGCCGTCTGCCATTAATGCCTGTTGAGAAACGCAGATGCTGTCGGCGGGTAAAAGTCAACACGGGTCTACGGTTCACATGAGCCATTGTCTAAACTCCTAGTATCCCCCTTAAAATCTCTTAGAGTAGTCCCCTATATAATACCCTATATAACCCCCTTTAAGGAGTTTAGACTATAGCTCACATGGTAAACTGCGGACGGATGGAAGAATTCCTGCACCACCCTAAGCTTCCTATAACCTAGAAATTGAAGTGGTTAGGTGGCGCAAGAAATCACAAGCTGCCAGACTCAACCTCTAAACGGTTAACGTAGCATCGAACAAGATTTCCTAGACCACAAACCCTAAAATGTTTTTAGTGTTTAGGGTTTCTGGTTTCGCCCCACTGTCCGGACCTCAAGCACCTTTAAACTGGGCAGCCCAAGATCCTTCCCAAGGACCCTAAACCCTAATCCCTAAACCCTAATCCCTAATCCCTAAACACAATCCCCAAACCCAATCCCTAAACCCTAAACCCTAATCCCTAAACCCTAAACCCTAATCCCTAAACCCGAAACCCTAATCCCTAAACCCTAAACCCTTCGAAAACCCTCGCAGCACCTTCTCTGTCAGCACAAGGCCAGGCCAGAATGACCTGGCCATAGGAGCCATAGTCTACACTCCTCAAATGGGTTTATATGGGGGGTTATATGGGGTTTAGGGTTTAGGGTCTAAACTCCTAAAATGGGTTATATGGGGGGTTATATAGAGGAGTATTATAAGGGGCTATTAAGGGGGATACTGGGAATTTTTAGACAATAGCTCATATCACGGTTTTGGGTCTTGAGGTTTGTTTTGTTGATTTAGGGTTTAGGGAGTAAGGGAGAATGAAATAGAAAATTCAAAAACAAAATGGACATCTGGACATCTTGAACGGTGTATATAAGGATTATATGGTGCGGATATATAGGGATCTACGTGGGAAGGACATGGACACTAGGTTTACATAAGGTTTGTGTGGGGGGCGCTAAAGACAAGTTCGCAATGAGTTACTGCCAGGCTAAGTACTTATCACTATGCTTAAGAGCCAGGGCATTCTTGAATGGTTCTAGATTTTTCCTAAGGCCACATCACCTTTAGGGCTGCAACTTGGGACCTCTAATGCCAAATCTTTACATTCCACACACCCATGTCTAAGCAAATATATTTCGTCAAAGGAGCAAAAGGTGGGACGCACCAGGCTTCACGTATATTTGGGGTCCTGAGCAGCTGTTTTACGTGGTCAAACCGAGCAAGCTTAGATCCTTGTGAAAAACTATCTTCCCCAATAACCAGGGCTACAGAAGCTTAAGCTTTTTTATAGAGACCCCAAAAGGAAGCCCAAAAAGGCTAAAGCTTTTCTATTAACTAAGTAAGAAAAGGCAGCTACTAGCGTGCTCTACATTAGCACCTGTATTTGTTAGGAGGGTGCTCCCGCGGACCTCAGCGTTGCTGAGACAATCCAAATTTTATCTACCAGTCACCACAAACCGTAAAGGACCCCCCCTAAACCCTATGTGAGCCACTGTCTAAACTCCTAGTATCCGCTTTAATAACCCCTATAATACTCCCTTACATTATCTCCCATATATCCCCCTTATGGAGTTTAGGCTATAGCTCATATGAGCCCTGTGCCGTAAACCCTACACCCCAATTCTTTTTTACCCTCAAGCCTAGGCCTAAGCTCCGAAACCCCTCGTTGTGCAGCCGTGCGGCACGCAATCCACCCCCTGCGGACCCAACTCTCCCTGAAGCTCCCGCATGAGCCTCCGCAGAGGGTAGGGTTTAAGGTTTAGGAATTCTTCCCAGCTTGGAACTATGGGCCCCTAGTATGGGCCCTGAATCCTGGGATCCTTATATCCCTATTATCTGCCGTATAAAGCATATAGAAACAGAATTAAGAGCCCAAGTTAGGACTCAGCAAACAGGTAGGGGCCATCTTAATGGG
Organism: Symbiodinium pilosum; assembly: GCA_905231905.1. Classification (NCBI taxonomy): domain Eukaryota; class Dinophyceae; order Suessiales; family Symbiodiniaceae; genus Symbiodinium; species Symbiodinium pilosum. The sequence continues at coordinate 14,125 of CAJNIZ010046913.1, read as the reverse complement.
TGAGGCCCTTAGGATGCTCGAGTTTGCATGAACATGAAATTCTTCTGGTTTTATACGAGTTATATAAGGGGTTAAGGGGCCATAAGAAACTAGAATGAGTTTCCAAACTATCCCGGATCAATGGACTGTCTGTTTAGGACTTAGGATGCAGGATTTTCGCCCTAAACCCTATTCCCTAAACCCTAAGCCCCATATTTCCCCAATATACCCCTAGAAAACCCCAATATACCGCTATATAATCCCTGAACCCTAAACCCTAAGGCCCAAAGGCTTTGGAGAGGCAAAAGGTTGCTGGCTTAGCCCTCTTCCCCAATAACCAGGGTTCAAAAAGGTTTAGACTTTATTATAAAGACCCAAAAAAGAAGCCCCAAAAAGGTTAAAGTTCTTCTATTGGTCTAGTAAGTTAGTCCACCTAGACCCTCCAATGTGGTACCTTTTTAGTAGTCCTAATAAGAGTCCTGACCCCAAAAACCGTAACAAACCCAAAAAGGAACTACATTGGAGGATCTCCATATAACCCAATATAACCCCAATATACTATAGTAGTTTCCATTTTATTTTCCATTATCCCAATATAACCCTAAACCCTAAACCCTATAATCCCTAGAGGATCCAGGGTTTGGCGTTCAGGTCTTTGGCCTTCGGCTTTGGTGCTTTGGCCTTTGGCTTTGGCTCTTCATACAGATTAAAGTAGGGATCCTCATAATAAGGCCTTTAAAATGGAAACTACTATATTATAGGGGTATAAAAGTGGGGTTATACTTACCTTAACAGGGATTATAGTAGCGATCCTGATATCAAGGCCCTTTAAATGAAGGGGTTTCTTAATCATGGGTCTACATCAGGGCTTAGGCCTGAGGATTTTTTCGGCGGACCCTTTGTTGGGCTGCGAAAAGCGCACCATTCTGCAAAGCTTTCCATTTGCTTTACCATTTGAGCTAAGGTCTGCCTGAAAAAAGACCCTCCGATGAGGTTTGGGGTTTAGGGTTTAGGGTTTCGGGTTGAGGTTTGAAATTTAAGGTTCAAGGTTTAGAAACGCTGCTCTTGCGGGAAGGGCCTATGTGTGCAGAGCTGAGATCTCGGGGAGGCTCATGAACCGCCCGAATATACCCGAGTAGCAGTACCCATCTTCACTTTGAACTTCACTGCCCCACTCCTTAGCAATCTTACGCCCAACATGTAAACCCCAAACTCCTCAGCGCCAATAGGTTTACAGACAAACCCTACCCTAAACCGCTATAAACCCTAAACCCCTAAACCCCTAAACCCCAAATCCTAAATCAAACCCTAAACACCGTAAGCGCCAACCAGTTTTAGGGCTGCACCCGGCCTGTCACTACCGGCCTTGCCAACGCCGTAGGCAGGCGTGAACAGAGGCGTCACCTGGGGTACACTTAAGGCACATTATAGTCTATTGGGGTCATATAAGGATGGCGGAAAAGAAAATGGAAACTACCATAGTATATTAGGGTTATATAGGGTATGGTTGAAAATGGAAACTACAACATAATAGGGCTTGGAGTGCCTCCGAGATAAGGATTATATATTAGGAGGACCCCCCACCCTGTAGTAGTGGTATAATAGGAATATAATAGGATCCTAATATAATCCTGATTATGCCTTATAGTCACTATAACAGGGTGGGGGGTCCACCTAAGGGATACACTCAAGGTATTGTTGATGCTGTTTTTCGGCTTGGGATAGGGAATAGGGTTTGGGGTTTAGCGCTTAGAGAATGGGGTTTAGGGGTGGGTCGTTCTTCTCCGCCTGGCTTACATGATTCAGTTAGACAGGTCTTGGGCTTCGGCATTGCGGCATATGCATTGCCTTGTTGAACCCGAATTTCTTCCCCACCTTTAGTCAGGCGCAATCGCCAGATTTGCTGTGTTAAGAGCTTATATGTACAGAATCTAGATTAACGCAACGCCTGAAATGTGTTTGGCTGTGCGTACCTTCATACAATCTATAAGCCTTAAGCTAACAAACCGTCAGCCCCTTTATAGCAAAGGCCTGGAAACAAGGCTGCCTGTCATACTTAAGTCACACTTACTCCAAAATCTATGTGAGCCATAGTCTAAACTCCTGGTATCCCCCTGAGTAAGCCCAATAATACTCCCCCAGATAATCCCCTATATGACCACCTTTAAGGAGTTTAGACTATGGCTCATGTGAAAGGGATTCCGAAATCCTGGTTTTCAGAAACCCCCCCCCCCCTCCCCGAGAATCTCCCTCGCAACCCAAACCCTAAACCCTAAACCCTAAACCCCAATCATGAGTGTAAGCCTGCAAGGCGCAACGGGTTTAGGGTCTAGGGTTTAGGGTTTGGAGTGTAAGGTTTAAGGTTTCGGGTTTAGGGTGTAGGGTTTCCCTTCAGAATCCTCCGGGTTAGAAGGAGATCAGGCATGGAAGGGTCAACAAGCCGTTTGGGGGTAAGATACAGCGAGACCCTGAGCCCTACATCATGCCTTGCCTCAAACCAGCATGGGAGCCCAAAAGGGCGCCCCTACATACACCAAGTTGCCCCCTAAAAGGGGGCCTATACGGGGTTCCATACCGGCTTGAGGAAGGCAAGGCCTCAAACCAACATGGGAGCCCAAAAGGGCTCCCCTACATACACGAAGTTGCCCCTTAAAAGGGGGCCTATACGGGGTTCCATACCAGCTTGAGGAAGGCAAGCCCTAGTATAGGCGGTTTAGGGTTTAGGATATAGGTAGTTCCCAAAATTACGGTCTCATTTTGGAATATTTTCGAACCCTGAATATGAGGTGCCGTAATATAACCTGTGACAAAGAGGGGGCCCACCATTTTGAGAACAATGCATATCCCGATGTACCTCCTGATTCATCTCTTTTGGGGCTTCCACGTATTTTCGGTAAACCCTAAAGCTAAACGCTAGAGGTTCTAGACCCTAGCCCTAAACCCGAAACCCTAAAACTCTGAAAACCTAAACCCTAAAACTCTGAAACCCTAAACACTAAAATTCTGAAACCTTAAACCCTAAAACTCTGAAACCCTAAACCCCTGAAACCCCTAAAACCTTAAACCCTAAACCCTAGGTTCTAGGAACTCCTGAGTTGCAACGAGGAACTCCACCAAACGAGGAGGTCGCGCAAAGCAGCGGCCGCCTCCATAGTCTGAGGATTTTTGGTACCCAAAACCCCTGAGATGAGGATTTAGGGTTTAGGGTTTAGGAGATTTAGGGTTTAGGGTTTGGGGTTTAGGGTTTAGGGGATTATATATCTTAGGGGGCCCCCCGCCCTGTAATAGTGGTAGAATAGGACTATAGTAGGACCCTAATATAATCCTTACTATCCCATATAGCCACTATTGCAGGGTGGGGGGTCCACCTAAATTCTATACTTAAAGAGTTATATAGCCGGTCTCCCAAATTCTATACTTAAAGAGTTCTATAGCCAGTCTCTAGGGTTATGTAGGGATTCTGTAGGCCTCAAGGCTTGCAACAAGTAATAAGAGGATCTTGGTACCCCCGCCCCCAAGATGACAAATCAAACTGAGGAGAAATGACAATGAAATTGTAGGGTTGAGGGTTTAGGGTTTAGGATTTAGAGTTTAGGAATTAGGGTTTAGAGTTTAGGGTTTAAGGTTTAGGATTTAGGGTTTAGGATTTCAGAGTTTAGGGTTTAGTTTTCACCATTAGCGAGAGCTGGAAATTAGCAAGGCTTCTTTCATCATTATACGTATTTGGTATCACCCCACCCTCCCAGAATCCCTTTTCATTTAACATGTTTACCCGATATTTAGGATTTAGGGTTTAGGGTTTAGGTTTTAGAGTTGAAGTTTTAAGGTTTAAGGGTTAGGAATTAGGGTTTAGGATTTAGGGTTAAAGGTTTAGGCTTATCGCGATGGAGGATTTTGGTAACCCAACCCCTATAATAAGGCCCCTATGAAGGTCATATGAGCTATGGCCTAAACTCCTTAACGGGGGTTATGTAGGGGACTATTATAGGGGTTATTAAGGGGGATACTAGGAGTTTAGTCTATAGCGCATATGGTATTGATTGGATCCGCATTTGGGGAGTGGGGTATTCGAAGCCCACTTATTTCTGTGGTCAAGAGGCCCGCATGCGAATACAGCGCCGAAAAGATGTGGAGTAGGAGTCGTGGGTTTTATGGCTTAGGGAAAATGAAGGGCTAATCTCTTCCCCCAATAAACATCCCTCACCTCCTTATACGCATGACTCCAAACATTTCCGAGCAGAGACGTTATATGTTGAGGGTGAGGGAGTCTCTTAGAGGCAGGTGATTGCTAGGGAATGCAGCGCGGCCCTCCCCACACACACTTGAATGGAACCCCAGACTGGTCCAGATTTTAGACAAGGAATGTAGCCTTGAGAGTGCCAGTTATGGATTCCATGCGGGGTTCCATGCTAGATTACCAAGGGGGGGTGGGCGTATGGGGGAGGAGCAGGGGCTAGGAATGAAAATTGATGGCCGAGTGGTGCAAACCATCCATCCAAGAGTGCTAGCTCTTCCGAAAATGTTTCCCCAAAGCCTTCCGGAATAAGACGAGGTTTTTGTCATGCCCCAACCCTATTACTGAGAAGGACGTGATGACGACCTTATTAGAGAATGGCACCTTCCCCCAGATTTGCAAATCCCTCCACGTGACGCCCTACAATAGGCCTTAGGAGGACCCCCCACCCTGTAATAGTGGTATAATAGGAATATAAGAGGACCCTGATACAATTACCATTATCCCTTATAGCCACTATTACTGGGTGGGGGGTCCACCTAACCTTGAACAGAACAAACATGGAAGCTGATCTGGCCCTTTTCAATTACAATATTGTCAGTAGCCTTGTCAGGCCATTTTAGGGCTTTTGGTTTATTTGGGATGGTAAACTTAAACCCCAATAAAAACCCTGCTTTCTGTTAAGCTGTCTCCCTTCAGTCGACTGCCTGTATAAGCCCTAAGCTCTCACTAGACGCTAGACACCCTATATCCCCGAACCCTAAACCCTGAAACCCTGTACCCGAATTCAAAAAAATCCCTAAACCTCAAGCCCAAACCCTAAACCCTTAAGCCAAAACAAACAAACATCCCTCAGTCCTCGGTAGGTGTATTCGGGTTTAAGGTTTAGGTCGCGTCCTTCTCCTTTACAGTAGCAGTTACCACAGTAAGTACTGAAAGTCATACTAACCCCTTCTTCAGACCCCTTTAAGGACAGTTACTGCAACGTGGACAGACCCAAGATATAAGGACACAAGACTACTGCTACCAATCACTGTATTTCTTAAGAAGCTACAGAAAAATATTTCCAGGCTATAACCTAGGTGCAGAATGGTAGCCAAACACAAATAATCCCCAAATCGTATATTCCACCCCAAACGGACCCCAAGTACTATATCCACCCCCAATGTGGTACCAAAGTATTATATTCCACCCCAAAATGGTATCCAAATACTATATTCCACCCCCAGAATGGTAGCCTTGATTTTGGGAATCCCTAAACCCTAAAACCCTAAACCCTAAACCCCAATTTTGCCTCTGGGGATCTGCGGCCGCAGAAGCCAACAAGAGCGGCGCCGCATAGTAAGAGGCAACCTCGCTACTTCGCTAAGATTTAGGGTTTAGGGTTTAGGGATTAGGGTTTAGGGATTAGGGTTTAGGGTTTAAGGTTTAGGGTTTAGGGATTAGGGTGTAAGGTTTAAGGTTTAGGGTTTAGGGATTAGGGTTTCGGGTTTAGGGTTTAGGGGTTATATAGCGGTATAATGGGGTTACATAATATGAGTATATTGGGGTTATATTGGGTTTAGGGTCTAGGGTCTAGGTTCTGTAGGGTTTAGGGCTTAGGGTCTGTGGGGATGTATGGGAACATGTAGGACTACTTGCCTTGGCAATGGAGAAGCAAATGGAAACAAACCTGGAAGATGAAATGTCAACTAGCATTTAGGCTTTGAGGTTTTGGGTGTAAGGTTTCCGAGTTTGAGGCTTTTCGGAGCTATCTGCGAGGTGATCTCATGATTTGCAACCAACATGACGCAACATGAGCTCTAATCTAAACTCCTAGCATCCCCCTTAGTGACCCCTATAATGCTTCCCTGTATAACCCCCTATGTTACCCCCTTTAGGGATTTTAGACTAAAGCTCATATAGTCTCTGTACGCCATGGTGACTTTTCGCTTTGTTTGAAATTTGGAGATTGGGCTTTTGGAATAAAATTCCAGGAGCCAGTTTAGGGGAGATTGATTTAGTGAGTAGGAAACCCATATTGGCTTGGAATTAAAAAAAGCCCGCCATTTGGGCATAATCGGGTTTCGTTAACAAAGAACTTAAGACCCCAAGAAGCAAAAATCGGGTGAACCTGGTGTGGGGGGGGGAAGAGTCCTACTTTGTTTAAATTTGGGGCCTATGAGCTGTGTTCTAAGCTCCCTAAAGGGGGTTATATCCCATATTCTATTATATATGGGAATACTATATATATATACATGTATATATATCTATATGTATATTTCTATACATAAAGGGGATATTAGGACCCTAGGAATCAGGCTACAGCTCAGGAGGTTTAGGGTGACCCTAACCCCTGCGCGAAGGGGTTCAGTGAAGTTCTAGAGCTCACTCTCCGTATTTTGGGCATGGCTTTTTTTTTGACCAGGGTCTTGCAGCCAGCGGCTACTGAATCCCTCTATCCGTCCTTTGGGCATGATTTTCTTTCGCAGGGGTCTTGGGCTGGCTGCGAGGAAAGATTCTGGCAACCTTGCTAGAAAAATCCTAAAACTTGAACCCTAACTGGTGTCGGGGCCTACCACCTTTTACATTGATGTGGGGCGCTAAAAACGTGTTACCTTTGACTGCAATCCTTACAGCCGCCTCTTGGGTTCAGGGTGTAGGGTTTGGGCTTTAGGGTTTAGGGTTCAACCTGTTATGGCATGGGTTGCTTTGGGTCGAGTGTAGAAGCATCAGCCATCCCTTCCACTGTGATAACAGCTTGTCGGACGAGATGAGAAGCTACTCGATCTAGTAGCCAAGTGAACTGAGCAGTACCAATGGTGAAGCAACCAGATTCTCAGCTTTCTCTGCTTACAGGCTAAGAATTGTGAATTCCAAGTACAGTACCTTGGAAGTTTTTGGCAACCACATTGCCACTTTCTTTCCATTTGCAGGATAGAGACGGTGAATTCCTACTACCCTAAACCCTAAACCGTAACCCCAAACCCTAAACCCAAAACCCCAAAGCCTGAACCCCTGGATGCTTGAGCTCTACATCTTGAAGTAGCCGCGTCACGTAGTGTGAGCGTAGCCCGACTCGATGCATGTTGTCCCAGACCTTGCTTCCAAGGGTTTAGGGCTTAGGAT
>CAJNIZ010046912.1:25820-38294 GCA_905231905.1 Symbiodinium pilosum | reverse complement strand
GTTATGTAAGCTTCCATACACAATTTGATCCCTCAGTTATGTAAGCTTCCATACACAATTTGATCCCTCAGCCCGGGCGGGGCATTCCGCATAACTAAGGGATTTCAAAGGGCTTCATCAAAGGATGACAAAACGATCTAGGGCCTGGGTTCAGGCCAGACCTTAGGGTTAGGGCTTGGGGCTTAAAATGTCCTAGAGCTCTGAGGGTTTCGGATTCCAGTCTGGATGCTGGGGTTTGCTGATTTCACAAATGGGTGGTTGTCAAAATTATGGTTCCTTTTTGGATCCCTATTATAATACGGCACCTAATATTTAGGCACCCAAAAAGGGACCCTAATTTTGACAACCACCCAAATGTATTACAAAGGCCTACCTTGGACCCTGCAGCCTAGTTTAAGGTTTTGGATCTAAGGTATAGGGTTTAATTTGGGCTAAGGGGATCCATAGGCTTATCCTAACAGCCTAAACTTGGGGTTTAGGGTTACGCCCCGGGTTACGCCCTTAACGGCGAAGTTCTTCTGCCACTTCCCTTCGGATCCTTACGGTGAAATACTCTCAACCCTCATTCCTCAAGATCATCCTAGTCGAAGTCCTTGGACCATTCCTCCTCCCCATAGTTCCTGGGCTCGTGAAAGCGGTTTAGGGTTTAGGGTTGCGGATGAGTAGGCGAAGCAGTTACGGAGGCGCCTTGCACCCAACTAACATGGAACCTTAAAAGACGATCTATATGGGCGACAATGCCTTTAAAGGGGGGCCGACCCATTCAAGGTTCCACGTTAGTTTGGGGAGAGTAGGGTTTGAGTCCTGGGGTTCCAAGTTTGCTTTGGAGGAAGGGCGTAAGGGGCCTGCAAGTGACCTTTTCATGCGGCGTTTGGGATTGTATACTACAGAGGCCTGAAGCAATACCAATATCCTACCGGGGTCTATTTGAAGCACCCTTTACAAAAAAAAAAGTGATTTTAGAACCACAGTATTGCAAGGCCCATATATTACAGTCCTTATGAGGACCTACAAGACAACACCAGTTCAGTATCCACTTCATTCTCCATGTCCTTTTCCGTTTGATCCTCCCCCTAAGCCCTAAGCCACACAGTCGCACGACTCTTTCAACGGATTGGGGCATTTCTAGAAACAGGGCATAGGGGTTCAACGAAACCGCAAAGCATCTGGTAATGCTGATGCAGGAGACTCGCGAACCTGACCCTCAGCCCCACATATCGCTACAAAACCCCTAGATATCCCCATGTATTCCTGCGTAATTATTAGGATTACTACTATATGGGTAGATAACAAATTATTGGGTTTCCTTGTTATAGCAGCTTAGTTTAAGTTCCTTAACAGCAACCCAGTAACTTGTAGGTGGAGTTGGGCTACTACTATAATAGCTGCATCCTCGCCGAAAACAGCCCTCAAGCAAGATCAGCCCTACTTAAACCTCCAAAGATAGGTAAATTCATGGTCCCATACCCCTAACAACAGCCCAAAAGGCCATTATTCTACAACCTTTTGCGGTTCAGCTAAGCCCTAAACCTGAAAGATCGCCATCCCAGAATCTTGTAAGCGGTGGCTTCGGGGTCTGTGGAGGTTTCGAAGGAGCCAAAGTTGTAGAGTCGATGATGCGCTTCGCCGTTCCCATCCTTTGGATGGGAGGATTTTAGGGTTGGGTTTAGGGTTTGGGGTTTAGGGTGAAGGGTCAGAAAAAATTGTGCAGTGAGGTCGCCATAAGTTTAAGCATGGGCAGGGCGTAGGGCTTCGGGCTTGGGGATGAGTGTGTGCGGGTTTCTCAAAACATGGGATCCATGGCGTTTAACACTGCAAGCCCCAAACCCTGAATCCGAACCTCTAAAACCCAAACCCCCAACCTTAAACGCCAAACCCTACCATGATTCGGGAGTACCTATCCAGGACTCTAGGGTGGGTAGTTTGAACCAAGTAGGTATAATCCGAAACCCTGATACTAGCTTAAACTCCTAGCATCCCCCTTAATATGCCCTATAATGCCCCCCCCAAAACAACCCCTCTTCAAGGAGTTTAGACTGTAGCTCACACGAATCAGGGACTTCCCCTTGGAAAATTGGGTAGAGGTTAGGGTCGGGGGCGCATAGTGCACTTAAGGAAAATACAAATGCCTGGACACTCAAAACGCATATGAGCCATAGTCTAAACTCCTCGTATCCCTTTATAACCCCTACAATACTCCCCTAGATAATCCGAATAGAGATATAGATATAACCCCCTTTAGGGAGTATATAACCCCCTTTAGGGAGTTTAGACTATAGCTCATATCAAGCCCCCTGACCCCCGAGGCCTGTAAAGGTTACTTGACGCATACTGCATCCGAACCGCAAAAGCGTGGGCTTTATCTCACCGAGACCACAAGGTTTAGGGTTTTAGGCTTTTAGGCTTTCGGGTTTAGGGCTTAGCTTTGGGGCTTAGGGGTTAGGGCTGTAGGGATGAGGATTTAGGGTTTAGGGTTAGGGTTTTAGGGTTTACGGTTTAGGGCTTAGGGTTTAGGGCTTAAGGCAAACCTTGAACGAATAGGGCGCTACCCCCAAAAGACCCGCGTTCATGAGAATGCCAGTTCCTAACGTTTGGGTTGGTTTTTTTGCTCCCACTTCCCCAAAGTCTCAAGCAATCCCTACTAGCCAGCGTTGGTTCCAAATTGAAATTGTCCAGCGCGCAGAGGAAGGGGTTTAAGTCCCAGTAGGGAAGGCTATATGGCCTATAGTCGAATAATCTGCTTATAAAGCATTTACGTATTACAAACAAAAACCAAATCATTCCAAACATCTGAACAACAACATGATCATCATCCAGACTCCTGCTGACCCTAAACCCTAAACCCCAAGGCCTAAACCCTAAACCCTAGACCCCAAGCCCTAGAGCCTGAACCCGAAGCCCTAATCCTTAAACCCTAAACCCGGCAGGTCAAGGCACATGTTCGACCACGTTGAACTTCGTGTGAGCGCCAAGTTTGTCTGTCCGGCGCATCCATTGATCCTCACGGTGTATAGTCCTCCTTAAGTAGATAGAATATGGGGTATATGGGGATCTTACTATAATATACCCAAAGCCATATTCTATCTACTTAAGGGGACCATAGGGTTTAGAGTGTAGGGTGTGTCGCAAGGTCCTAGGATATGTCAACGGTTTTCAACGCGGGATCAGAGTTAGGACTTTACCCTGGACCCTAGACCAAACCCGACACCCTAGTATGCAAGGAAGGTTTCAGTGTTGTGTTTAGGCAATATAGGATGTCAGAATCGTGGAAGTCCCCTCCCCCAACATTAAATTCCCAACCGCGCCCCCCCTAGTGCTAAACATTCGGTTTCGATACATACTGTGCTAAGTATCCTATACAATCAAGGGGTGAGACCTAAGTCAAAATGCATCGCCCTCCCCACGTGCAAGTTGAGCTTCCCCCGAAACCCAAAACCCTAAGCCCCACCCCAAAACCCTAAACCTGGTCCTTAGGGAGCGTCCACACGATGCCATTCACGTGCCTGAGGCTCAGAAGCTCAGCAGAAGAAGAAGCGGCAGGAAGAAGAGAACAGACCCAAAGGGCCCAGATAGCTATACATAGTATATACTTGGGCATTAAAGTAGGTATATAGATAGATATGTTTATATAGATATGGGAACCCCTCTGGTCCCTAAGAATATACCATATAGCTACATGAACTCTTTGGGAGACGGAAAGCCGAGCGAGGGCCACATGAGGATTTGCAGGAGAGTGCAAGCCCTAAACCGTCACCTGAAGCCCCAAGGTACGAACATTTCTTGTCCACTTCTAGGAGTTGTGGGCCATTGTTTCGCCTACTTCTGGGGTTCAGGTACGTCCTAAACCTTAGGGTTTAGGGTTTAGGGTTTAGGACCCTAAGCCCTAAACCCTAAACCGCGCAGCTCAGACGCCGTGAAATGAACTTGAGGCCGGCGTAGCCCGTCCAGGGTACCAAGTCGTAGGGATTCTCGACGCGCAGGCCCCCTCATGATTTGGAGTTTAGGGTTTAGGGTCTTGGGTTGTTTGGGGTTAAGGGTTTAGGGTTGTTTGGGGTTTAGTTTCTAGGGTTTTTTGGGGATTAGGGTTGTTTGGGGTCTAGGGTTCCTTGGGGTTGTTTGGGGCTGCACAGGGTTCTTTGCGGTTGATTGGGGTTTGGGTTTCCAGAATTTACCTCTGAACTGTAATCCCTAAACCCTGAGGGTTTAGGGCTTAGACTTTTAAAGCTTAGGAATGGCATTATACAGCCCAATACATTATAATCCGTATCATGGGAACCCCCAAAATGGTACCCGCCTAATTTAGGGAAGGTTGAGTGCAGCGCTTGGGCTGGGTCTAGGGTACCTCCCGGGCCCTCAGCCCAACCGCGTAAAGACAGCTTATATGAGCTATAGTCTAAACTCCTAGTATCCTCCTTAAGAACCCCTAAGGAGTTTAGACTATAGTACATATATAGGGACCCTACTTGAAGATTCATGGGACTTAGCAAGAACTTAGAACTCGCTTACAAACCTGCTTCATATCAGGGATTTGGGTTTAGGGTTTCGGGCAGAATTAAGTCCAGTTGCGGCGAATATGCATAGAGTCGTAAGCCCGGGTATGTTTAGTAGTTTGAAAATCCCATGCGCCTTCAAGTAGGGTCAATCCAGCCGCCAACCTTTCGTTGCCCCTTTAACGCACACCAAAGCATCTTCAGTAGCCCTAAATCCTAAACCCTTTAACCCAAAATCAAAGACCATCCTTAACCCAAAACCTTGTAGAGTCCTTCGGGCTTAGGGTTCAGGTTTTGGGTTTAGGGTTTAAGGTTTACGGTTTAGGGTTTAAGGTTTAGGGTTCAGGATTCCAGGTTCAGGATGTAGGGGGCCCTAAACCCTGAATTTCCCCCAAAATGCTGGCCTTGAGGCAGCACCTTCTCTTTCATGTCTGCAACAAAGGCCTCACAGTAACCGTCCGCAATTTCAGATTTGTAGGGTTTCTCGAGTTTGGGGCGTTAAGGGTCAAGGGTTTAGGGTTTTAGGGTTTTAGGGGTTTCAGAGGTTTGGGGCTTCATGCTTTAGAGCTTGGGTGGAGGGTTTGGGAGTTTCCCAAAATTAGGGGTACCATTTTGATAACAAGGATTACAGTATTTTGAAGTCTATGTTGGGATCCCCTTATTTGCGGAAACTACCATTTAGGGTTTAAAGCCTTTTGGCTAGCCTCACGGACTTCTCATGCTGGCCCAAAGCTCTGACTCAGATGACAAAATGTCATCAGGTTTAGGATTTAGGGTTTACCTAGACCCCTAAGTACCCTAAACTAGGGGCTATGTAGCTTCTATTTGTGGATACTTAGCGTCTATAGAGGCTACTTGGGGGTGTTAGGGCTTCAGATTTGAGGCGTCAAGGTGCAGGAATGTGGGAAAAACGCCCGGGAGTTTCTGCATTCGATCTACTTCATTCAAAACATCATTCAAAACATCACCCCCCTACTATGAGGCCTGAGACGCCGAACCCAAGTCCTAACTCCTCAAACACACAAAACCCTGAAGAGCTTAGGGCTAAAGAGCTCCAAACCCAATTCTCACAACCCTTGCTGGCTCAAGGAGTTTAGGGTTTAGGGTTTACCTGGACCCCAAAAGTGTGTGAAATAATGGCCTTTATGGCTGTTACTATGGGTTTAGGGCTATTGATTCACATACTTTTGGGCTTTATAGTATAGGTTTCAGGAAGGTTTAGGCTATAAGGTTTCGGATTTAGAGTTCGAGGGAATGAAGGAAGGGGACATTAGCCTCATGGTTGGGACTACTACATGGGTTTAGGGTTTAGGGTTTACTACAGGGATCCACTCTTTTCTAGATTTCCCAGTAAACGCCAGTAACAATGAGGGTGCACTTTTTCCGACTGTTCACCTTTAATAAGGATTTGATAAGGAGACCCCAAAGTAAAAAGGGAAAAAGGGTACTACTGGGGTACCTAGCTTTCTTTCCCCAGCACAGTTTAAGGTTTGAGGCTTAAGGTTTGGGGTTTTCTTATGGGTAGTTAGTAGGGAATGAGGGAATATAATCCCCACATGAGCCCAATACAATATCTTCCTTATTCTTATTCCCTGCTTACCCTAAACCCTAACCCCTACATAATAACTAACCCCTAGTAAGTTTAGGTTTAGGGTATAAGGGTGACAGCTCGCATGGACACTTCAAGGGGGGCCACCGTGTAACAACCCCCAGAATAAGGGACACATAGAGACTGTTAAGGTCATACCAGAAGTGATTGAGGCGTGTCTTACTTGTGGGGGTGGGGCCACCAAAGTCCTCTTATCAGTAATGTCCTGACATCTCCTAGGCTTATTGAAACGCAACATATCAACTGGATTTCAATACTATTGGGTGATCTCCCGAGTCATAAATCCTATGATCCCCCTTTAGTAGGTTCTTTTCTGGGGGTTACAAGCGGGTTGTGGGGGTCCTTAATAGGGATTGCATAGGGGACCACGTTGAGAAACACCAATGTGAGTTAAGGTTTATGCATTGGCGTCTTTCTCGTGCTCAGGAACGGATCATGGACACTAGCCCCCTGCATGCTTGATTGAAAGGGAAACTTTTTCTGCTTTCAACCCCCAAGCCAGAATCCAAGGGTTTAGGGTGTACGGCTTAGTGTTGACCCCACGCTAAACTCTGGACCCTATGTTCTTTGATCTGCCACAACAGGCACGGGCGCAGGTACATCGGCTTGAGATCTAGGGTTTGTCTAAAACCTCAAAATATGTAGAATATCGGCCGTTTAGGGGGTTGGGGTCATGTTTCACCTACTTCTGGGACTTGCTGCTAACAGGGTGTTGGGTTCTAGGGTTTAGGACTCTGGGTTTAGCGTTTATAGCGCATGGGATTAAAGCTTTAGGGCATATAGAGTTTAGGGCTCAGGGCCAAGGGTTGGGAGCTTAGGCTCTGGTTTATAGAGTTTGGGGCTTACCAGACTGAACGCCCTATGAAGCCTGTAGCCCCCAAAACCCCCGACCTTGTTTCCCGGAACGGGGGCACCAATCGACACTGCATACCTCAGGGGCCCAGTGCTTCGGGGTATGAGGGCGGCATGCGGGAGGCAGTGTAGAGGCCTGAAGCATTCCCTACATTGCTGAGGTCTTTTCGGGTTGCCACCTAACCTATAAGTAGACAAGCTAGGCCTAGGATTTAGGACGCTTGTTAAGGTTTTGGGTGGTCGCTGGTCTTCTCAGATGGCTGTCTCCCACGGATGGGAGACCCCAAAGACGGCCACCTTCGAAATAGGATTTAGGTAGGTATCAGGGTTTCGGGTTTAGGGAGACCCTAAAACCTGAGCCCTTATGGCCCTTCCTCCCAAGCATTTAGGTCTATGGATGCGGATGCGGGCCCAGGGTTGGGATGGGGCTTCATGGGGAGTAGGTGTGAAAGCCCTGGGGCGCCGGAGCATGTACACTCACTGTATAGTTTAAGATCGGCCTCGACATAATAACAATTGCTGCTAGGCCCTGCCTTCAGTTTACTAGTCTCACCACTAAACCTGATTAGACTGCTTTTGTCAGGGGGCTGAACCCTCGATACCTCTCTCTCTCTCTCTCTATCTATCTATCTATCTATCTACAAGTATCTATCTATGTTTTGTTTTGTAATATTGGAGGTATACAAATTTTACTGCCTGCCCTAGCCTCTGTCAAGCAGCAGCAAAACTGAGCCCCAAGCCCAGAGCCAGAGACAAACACCCTCAAACCCAACATCCCCAGACCCTGCACACCAAGACATGCATCTATACATATATGTATATGTATACATAGACCCCCGGTTCTAGAAACTGGGTTTAAGGTTTAGGGTCCAGGGTTTAGAGTTTAGGGTTTAGGAGCACCCTCCCATACTGCAACCCCCCAGATGTTCCGGCCTTAATAGCTCCAATTAACACGTAACAAACCTCACCAAGGGTCAACCCTGGAAGGGTAGTATACGGTTGAGGGTCTACGGGCTAGGGTGGATAGGTAACCCCAAACTAAACCCAATAAACCTTTAAACACTTAACCCCTAAACCCCTACACCCTAATACGCCCTAAACCCCCTAATTTACACCCGAAACCCCGAAACCCCAAACCCTAAGCTCCTAAACCCTAAATCCTAAACCCCTAAACTTTAGACCCTAAACCGTAAACCCTAACCCCTTAACCCTTAAACCCTAAACCCCTAAACCCTAACCCCTAACCCCTAGACCCTTAACACTTAACCCCTAAACCGTAAGCCCAAAACCCTTTACCCTAAAGCCTATTTTCTTTTCTACTATCCCTATATAACCCTAAAATAACCCCAAAACCCCCAAAAACCCTTAACCCCTAAACCCTAAACCCCTAAACTCCTAGTATCCCCCTTGATAACCCCTACAGTAATCCCCTATATAGTCCCCTATATGACCCCCTGTAAGGAGTTTAGACTATGGTTCATATACCCTAAATTGTAAACCGTCAAAAAACCGAGGCTCACTTCGCGTGGCCGGTCCACCGCCACTGCTATACACTCGGCCGCTATGGCGGCCATGGCTCCTCCGGAAGAGCGTATGGTTTTAGGTTTTATGGTTTAGGGTTTAGGGGTTTAGGGATTAGGGCTCAGGGTTTAGGGTAAAGAGTTTAGGGTTTTGGGGTTGAGGGTTTAGGGATTTGGATTTAGGATCTAGGGTTCATTTAGGCTTAGGGTTTAGGAATCCGCTCCAAATTTAGGGGGGCCTTCGGGACCCTAAAGGACATATGTAAGTTTGCATAAATAGGGGTGAAACGGCGGGGCGGGTGAACCCCGATGTAACTTTAATATACTATAATCCCCGTGTGGAGTAAAACGGGTCGTAAGGCGTTAAGATCACAGCATTTTAGCCATGGCTGAAATCCGACCCCCAACAAGGCCGGCATGTAGGAAGGGGGACCAAATCCCCATATGACATCCTGGGTTTGTTGAACCGCTTTACGGGCCCCCCGGTTTAGTGAGTGAGTGGACATAAACCCTAAGTCATTGTATAAATTACCAAAGGGAGGCCTATGTCCACCCTTCATGGTCCCTTGCTAACCCTAATATTGACACCAACAAACATGTAGAGATTATGATCAGCAGACTTGGTAACATGGACTATGGAAAGTCAAGTGGAAAAGAACATGTAGCAAGGGATGGCAACTAGGTTTACGGTGGGCCGTGTAGGGAGCATAGTTTTTCAGTATTTGTAGACGGCTTTCGTCTCCCCAAGCACTAGAACAGGGACCCTATAAGAGTCATGTGAACCCTGGACTAAAGTTTATACCATATTCCTTAAAGGTACCCCCTAAACCTCCTATAATACATCCCCCCACCGAATTTAGTACGTAGCCCATGTGATAGTCATAGACCTTTTTGGGGGGGGTTAGAGTAAACAAAATCTCTTGGCTACAAGGTTCTCTGCCTGGCGAGATCAAGAACTTTCGTAAAAGGAGAGCGGCGAGAAAGCCTTGCCAAACCCTCCTTTTGGGGTTTAGGGTTTGGGAGTTTTGGGTTTAGGGACTCTCCCCTGCAGCTGTCTTCCCTCTGAAGCCTGTAAAAACAAGACAAAATCGCATTTCCAACCCAGCCAAAAGCTCAAACCCCTCAAGGAACCTAAGCCCTGAACCAACAAACGTGCGGGCCAAAGACCCCATGACTAAAGGCAGTAGAACGACAATCCCAAGAGTATAGGAGGATATCATACGAATATACCTACCAAGGTCTCATATTCCTGTGATATTCTTACTATATTCTCATGGCTTCCTGTTTCTGGTACTCATGGGTTCCCCTACTATCCCACTCTATACTACCGCCTATGTAGGCTTAATTGAAGTTAATGAACGGGGAACCTAAGGGAGGTAGTATGGGGGACGGGCGTGCAGTAGGGAAACCCATGATGCACCCCCTTAACACTAAACCCTAAACGCTAAAACCCTAAAACGCTAAAACCCTAAAACGCTAAAACCCTAAAACCCTAAACCCTAAATCCTAAACCCTAAACCCTAAGCCCTAAACCCTAAAACCCTAAAACCCCTTCAGGACCGGCGAAGCGAAGCTTCAAACTCCTCCCAGGCTATGTCCAACACAGATGCACCATTTCCATCGCCCTCTGTTCCTGAGTTCATCGTAGGGTCTAGAGTCTAGTTTAGGGGTTTAGGGTTTAGGTCTACCTGAAGCCGAAAAGTATGTAACATAATCGCCTTTTGGGCTATGTTTTAGGGGGTTTGGGGCTATGATCTTACCTACTTAAGGCGTCCAGGTAGTGCTTAGGGCTTAGAACCCTACAAGATCCTAAAAGTACGTAAAAGGACGGCCTGTCGGGCTGGTGTTTAAGAATTTGGGGCTATATAATCCTACCTACTTGTTGGGATCAGGTAGTTGGGAGATGCGGACCACTGCTTAGAAAGTCGGTTGCTGACGGCGATAGTTGGGGTCATGATCTGTCAGTATACCCACCAAGTGGATGGTCTAGGAGTTCCCTAAAACGCGCACCCCAGACCCCAAATCCCCACACCCTCACACTTAACTCCCTGGGCCCCGCTGAGGGTTTAGTGTGCAGGGTTGAGGTGGTCATTGCGGACAATATACCCTCAGCAGACCAACGTGGACCCTCCCCAAAAACATGAAGAGTACGGTCATTTTTCAAACAGGCCCATTTGCAGCTTCATGTTGGTTTGTGTGAGAGAAAAATTTAAGCTTGTTAGGGAAAGTGTTTTTCAAACGTGGATTTTGGCTTTTGGGTGTCGGGTTTTGCGTCTATGAGAATGTAGCATGAGGATTTAGGGGTCCACTGCTTCAAAGGTATACCCCAAACCATGACCCCGGCACTGAAGCCCAAGCCAGCACCCCAATATCCTAAAGTTTAGCCCCCAAACCTTCAACCCTAAACCCCAAACCTTCAAGCCTTACCTCTAAACCCAACACTGGAACTGAACCCGTAAACCTTGAACTCCCAACCCTCGGGTTCCCACATTGCGACTGAACTTCCAAGAGCCCCATACGAAGAGACCCCAACCCCAGACCCTAAACCCTAAATCCTAGGGAGTGCAAGGGAGATCATAGGAAGACTTTAAGGAATCCTTATAGTGGCTCCCCCTTACATAGGGCCCCCTAAGCCCTAAACTCTAAGGCTGAGGTTCAGGCTTGTTGGTTTAGGTGTCTAAGACTCCGGGAATTCTTTACGGAATCTGTCCTCGAGCCCACCCAAACATGCTGCGGTTTCAGGGTTTAGGGTTTTGCGCTCAGGGTTGATGTTTAGGGTTCAGGGGTTTAGGGGTCAGCTCCGGCACCGGAGGGGCAGGGATTGACCATTCCATGGACCTCCACGTGGCTGCCCAATGAGAGGGGCTCTCCAACCACTCCGTTGCAGAACCCTCGACGCTGGACATAGTCTCGGCGAGTTGGGACGGGTACACCCATGACCTAAACCCCAAAAGTATGTAGAACAATGGCCCTACACCCATAATAACAGCCATAGAGGCCATCATTTTACATACTTTTTGGGGGTTCAGGGAGTCCCATAGCGGCTGCTCCACGCGTTCTCCGAAGCTCGGAGCGCGGGCCACCCAAAAAGCAGTATGAAGCGTTGATGCTGCTACAACGCTCCGCCGCGGTTCGCTCCCCCAACTCAATGCAGGACGGCCTTAAATTAGCATGGCCAAAAACCACAAGAACCAAAGGGAAGCTGTTTGATATACATTTCTGCTTCAGGATATGAAAACCGTGATCTCCTGGTGTCTGGTACGGCTCCATGACATACTTGGGCTGGTGCATATTTGATTCCCGACAGTGACATAGGGATGAGGGTTCAGGGGGTTTAGGGTTTGGGGTACGTCAAATCAATGTCAAATTTGTTGGCGTGCAGCAGTTGCAGTTACAAGGAAGGGTGCGCACAATAACCTGGACCCCAAAAGTACGCAAAATAATGGCACACCACTCATTAAACATAAACGGCCCTGCAGGCTGCTATTCTTCAACATACTCTTGGGGTCTATAGGAAGAATTCCTGATCCACTGGGAGATGCTGGAGAACGACTTCTTCGCTGGCTTACAGCAGGGCGCCCCGGAATTATTATGATTGTTGTTGCTCTTTGTTCAGTTCGTATTGTCTTTGCTGTTTTTCTTACTTGAGTTACTGCTACCTTTGTTCAAGTTATTGTTGTTTAAAAGCTTAAACCCGAAACCCCGCATTACTGTCACCTTTATTCTTGTCACCCTAAACCCAAAACCCTTAAACCCCAAAACCCTAAACCCCTAAACCTTAAACCCCCTAAACCCGAAACCCCTAAACCCTGAAACCTTAAACCCCTAAACCCTAAACCTCAAAACCCCTAAACCCTAAACCCCTATTACTGTTCTTATCCTTCTTATGACCGTGTCGGCAGCCGCCTTGGCTGCACCTCCCGGAGATGACGGCGGACTAAGCCGTGCAAACCCTAAGGGTCCAAGAACTCAACAACCATATAGTTTAGGGTTTAGGGCTTAG
>CAJNIZ010046912.1:5830-19781 GCA_905231905.1 Symbiodinium pilosum | reverse complement strand
CCTAAAACCCTAAAACCCTAAACCCTAAAACCCTAAACCCTAAAACCCAAAAACCCTAAAACCCAAAAACCCTAAAACCCAAAAACCCTAAAACCCTAAACCCTGAACCCTAAACCTCAAAACCTAAAACCCTTAAACCCTGAAAGGCCCAGATTCGTGGATCCCTGAAAGCTCAAGATGATGCCCACTTCGCCCTCCGCTAGCCTCCGCGGTCTGGGGTTTAGGGTTTATAGGGTTTGGGGCATTGGATTTAGGATTTCAGGGTTTAGGGTTTAGGGTTTGGGGCTTAGGGTTTAGGGTTCGAGGGCTCAGCGTCTAGGGTTTGGGGCTTAGGTTCTAGGGTTTGGGGCTTAGGGTCTACGGTTTGGGGCTTAGGGTTTAGGGTTTGGGGTTTAGGATTCAGGGTTTAGGGTTTGGGGGGCGTAATCTAGGTCTTCGCGAGGACGGAAAATCAAAGAGAGAAGAACAAGGAAACTGAAATGGAAACTGGGTTCGTTAAGGGTTATGTAGGGAATAGGATGTGATCCTCGAGGGTATAGATAGATACCTCCTCAATTTAAAATTTGTTTGAGGCACCCTATATTCGCTGAGGCTATCCAGCCTCAGGGCGTTCAGAACCTCTAACAACTACCACTACCCCGTTTTTTGCAGATTGGTTTGCTCGTGGCGACCCCCCCCGTCCCATGGTGGGTGGCCTAGTCCAGCCTGACCATCCCACGTGAAATGCCAGCCTGGTCCTAGGTTCGAGGCTTTTGCAATACGGCAGCGAGCACTCCTGCCATCCCCCCCCTCCAAACTCCCACTGCTAAGTGACAGGGTCTGATTTCTGGCTCTGTATATGTCGCCTTCTTCTATGGTCAGGAAAAGTTCAGGATCCAGGGAGTAGCGACAAATTCCACTTGGGACGTACAGTTTCCGATGCTGGAACGCAGGCCGTTCTACGGTTGCGGCTCTCGAAGCTTGCTAACTCCCTCACACAAGGCTGATGGACTGGGCCGCCAACCCCCTTCATGAATGCTGGAACAGGCATGCAACAAACACGTCTGAAGTGAGGCTTGCCTCCGTTACTCCCTCGACCCTAAACCCGACGTGAACTACATGCCATGACCTATCCGTGTGCTCCGCGCCACGCCAGCCGAGGCGGGCGCGCGATAGCGTTTGCCATTACAATCATAGAAGGCACCTGCGACGATAATCTTGGATACCTGTAAGCTTTAAGCTTACACCAGTTTCCATTTCAATCGTCCATTATTGTTTTCCATTTGATTCTCCCTAAGCCGCGGACCCTAAACTCTGAACCCTACTTGCGAAATGGCTAGGGATGAGTGGCTTCAGCGTTACTCAGCGTTTAGAAGTTTAGGTTACGGCTTAGGATTTAGCCTTTAGGGTTTAGGGCTTCGTGTTTAGGGTTTGGGAATCTTTGGATTTAGGGCAAAACTCTGTTTTCAAGCAGCTTAGGACTAAGAATGAAGTTTGCGGGCCTACCTAGGCCCTCCAATGTAGTACCTTTTTGGTAGTCCTAATAAGAATCCTAACCAAAAAACCATACCAAACCCAAAAAGGAACTACATTGGAGGGTCTAGGTAGGGTTTAGGGCGAATTTCCGAATTTAGGATGTTGCCTTACTTATGGCAGACTCTCATTTGCTAGGTTGTCCAACTCATGGTTTTATTCAGGTCGTCAGTCTGATACGGCCCTCAATGCCCAGGGTACCGAAACAGGAACCGTAATTGTGACAATCTCAAAACCCTAAACCCCAAACCCTGAAGCCTAAAGCGTGGCGTAGTCTCTTAGGCTAGTGGCTTGACCCTGAGGTCGAAGCGACTCAGAGATTTAGGGCGGTTAAGGGCTTGGGGTGAAGGGCTTAGGGTGTAGGAATTTACCTGAACCCGAAAAGTATGTAGAATAATCGGAAGATCTGCCATGGGCCCTCCTGGGTTGAAGAGACCCAAGCCGGATGTTCAATATGAAATAGCGCGCAGTGGAGGGTTTAGGGTCTAAGCTTTTTAAGGTTTAGTACGGTATATGGTACCGCCAGCGTGCCCGCGCCCACGGCCGTCCGAGCCCGAGCTACCACGTCCGCCACGGCTCTTTCACGCACCCTCCTGGGTTGCACACTGGTCCAGAATTTGTTGTTTTGAGTCCAGTAGCTGCCTCTCCTGGCGCTGCCAGGTCTTGAGCCAACGGAGGGCTCGCGGCGACGCCCAGCCACCTTGTCCCTGATAGGCGACGCACAGCCGCCTGTTCTGATCCATCTGTACCAAGGGAACCCAAACACTGGAAATTCTTAGGGTCCTTTATAACATCCCTATANNCCAGGGTTTGGGTTCCCTTGGTAGCTTCAGCTGCTGTGGTGGCGGCGCCGTTTCTGGTCAGGGATCAGTGCAGACCTAAACCCTCCAATGTAGTTCCTTTTTGGGTTTGGTATGGTTTTTTGATGTTTTTTGGTTAGGATTCTTATTAGGACTACCAAAAAGGTACTACATTGGAGGGCCTAGGGAGGGCACAGGGGTTCTGGAGGACAAGTTTTAAGCATCCTTCCCTTCTCTTAGGGATACTGCGGCCGAATTTAAAACAACCGAAATTTTGCATGTTCATGTCGTCCCTCACGCGAAGCTTCGGGTTTCGGGGTGCAGGTGGGGGTTAGGGTTTAACGGCACAGGGTTGAGGGTTTAGTGCTTGGGGTTTTCGGTATCTCTGCCCAGACAAACAGGTTCCCGAAAAGGGCCCTACCAGGACTGCATGCAGGCCTTTGACAGAGGGACCAGGCCTGTCTGGAAGGGTTTGAATTTAGGTTTATTGCTTAGGGTGGAATTCCAGACTTGTTGCAGGAAGGGTCGCGGCAACGTACTGGCTTGCTGTTAAGCACCTTAAATTAAGCTACTATTAAAAGGAAGCCCCGTTATTTACTGTATATCCATATTACGGCAACCTAATTTAAGTTCCTGAACATCAACCCAATATAGGGCTGCTTGTATGTCAAAAATGGGCTTCCTTGAGGGAGGGTTTCGGGCGTAGGGTTTAGGGTTTGGGCAGGCAGCTGCTTTGCTGCGTGCGGTGTCGCAGTAGAAAAAGCCGCGGGATGCAGGCACAGACCCTCATCCCTACGTACTCTCCCCCCAGCTAGCCTGGAAAACCCATATGCCGGTTCCATCTGAGAGAACCAGCGAAAACCTTGAGTTGTGAAGTATACAGAATCAAGATTGTTTTTAATAGTGCCCCAGTATGGGCCCCTTGTAGACGAACTGTTGTCTTTTTAGGCCCCCGGTCTTTGGGCTCCCACGTCAGTTCGGGGGATTGGAGAAGAGGGAGGATGTAGGTGATCAAGCGGAAAATGGAATGGACAAGATCATGAAAACTGGGGGTCTATAGTTAAACAGTGTTTAACGCTGAATGAGAGGATTTGATGACCCCAACCTCCACTCAACACTGCACAAAAAATGCGAATGATGGAAACTTGCCTGGAAACTGGGTGCATGTAGCAGTTTATAGACATTGTAATGTAGGATTGTAACAACAGGATCTTGGCGAGCTCAACCACCAAACGAGGGACCGTACGAGAGTCGTGCGACAGATATGCGTACATGAAAGCCGTATGATAAGCAGAGTTCCTAATTCCCAGGTAAGGGTTGCCAATATCCCTTTATCTGAAGAAAGAGAAAACCAGAAACTAAGAAATCAAACAGAAAGGGAGAGAGAGAGAGAGAGAGAGAGAGAGACAGAGAGAGATAGGGATGGAAAGCAAGCATCCTCGGAGATCTAGATGACTAGATCCTCTGAGCCCTGAGCCCTAAACCTAAACCTAAGCCCTAAACCTAAACCCTAACCCCATCTACCTGCACCCCAAACTCCCAGCGTTCGCCTCAGAAGGTATATCACGCCGTAGGGACAGTCGTCCTCAACTTTAAGAGGCTCTTGACGGCCGTAGGGTCAAAGGGGTAAGGGTACCCTGAACCCCAAAAGTATATGGAATAATGGCCTTTGGGCCATATTTAACGGTTTTGGGCTACTACTTTACCAACCTTTGGAATCCAGGTAAGGATTAGGGGCTTTAGGGCCCAAGTACCATTCACATCATAATATTTGGGCCCCAAAGCCCTGCTATTTGGGTCCTTGAACCCTTAGGGGCGATCAAGGTTTAGAGCGAAGGCTTCGGCGGTCTTTTTCAAAGACCGCTAAGTTACGAGACGACTACATAAGGTTTTACTTTCTTGGGAAGGCAAGCAAAGGTATGGTTGGGGTCCTTGTCTAGGGCGTAGGCCGCTGAGCGATTCCAGGGATTGGTACTCACAATGCATTCAGGGTTAGGGGAGAGCGGGGGCTCATCTCTTTCCACTGGATACAAAGGCTTGCTATGCACTTTCTGAAATGCCCTGCTAATGAAGATAGAACAGAACCCCCCCAGCACACACCGGCCAAGCAGAGCCTAGGTAAAGTATGCACCCAAACCCCAGAATTGAGGTGGCTCCAACGGAGAGGTATTGGAAGATGGGGTCTGTGAAATAAGCCCCCACATGATGGAGCCCCTATCCCCTAAACCCTAAAGACCCTAGACCCTAAACCCTAAAGCCTAAACCCTAAAGACCCTAGACCCTAAACCCTAAACCCTAAAGACCCTAGACCCTAAACCCTAAAGACCCTAGACCCTAGACCCCAAAGCCTAAACCCTAAAGACCCTAGACCCTAGACCCTAAACCCCAAAGCCTAAACCCTAAACCCTAAACCTTAAACCCTAAACCCTAAAGCCTACAATAGGGATCCTGCGGGCCGCCCACCTTCGTCTTTTTGAGCCGCCTGTAACCTGGGTTGGGTTTTTGAAAAATTTTCGTATAGAGTTTGGGGTTTAGGGTTTAGGGTTTAGGGTTTAGGGTTTAGGGTTTAGGGGTATAGGGTCCCCTATTTAGGCCATCAGGGAAAATGAGCCGTATCCCAGTTCGTCCTCTTCCATGTAATGCTCTTCCGGATCGCGCTCTTGGACGCCTATGGTCAGGGATCTGAAGTTAGGCTTCAGGATTGACGGTTTAGGTTTTAGGGTTTAGGGCTTAGGGTTTAGGGTTTAGGGCTTAGGGTTTAGGGTTTAGGTTCAGGGCTATAGCGGAAAATCAAATAGAAACAAACGTGGAAGATGCACTGGAAACTAGATTATAGGGTTATATCATTACCCCAATTATGGTACCAGGTTCTCTGTATGACGATTAGGATTTATCTGGGATTTGGGCAAAACATCCATCAACCCTGAACACCCAAGAACAAGCACGAAGAGAGCTCGAACTCAAACACTCGCAGTGACCGATGGCAGCACTCACTTAGACTCAGGTCTGGGCTGCACTGGTCTGTATGGCTTAAACGGGATTAGTGTTTGCAGGGGTTGTTGGGTTTAGGGTATTTGGTGGTTTCCATACATAGGAGGACCCCAATATAGACCCCAAAAAGGGCCTTAACCTAAATATTCCTACATCACCCCCTATCATTTCTTAAAGTGGCAAAACCCTAAATCCTAAACCCAAAATCCTACACCCTAGACCCAGGTATGGGGCTTAGGGGCCATCATCCGGACGCTGTATTGGCAGCTTCCGGAAACGAAGCGGTCCGGGGGGTCAATGCTAAGAGTGCAGGGTTTAGGGTGTAGGGTTTAGGGTGTCCAGTAACGTGAGTATGCACGTCTTCCACTCTTTGGGCGCTCCTAAATCCTAAGCCCAAAACCACCCAAAATCCTTAACTTTACAGCTACATGGGCCCTCAGGGTGTGATTGCCACCCTGAACGTGTCCCGATTTCGGGTTGGCGGCCGTAGAAAGACCGTCCCTACGTTCATGACCAAGGATAACTAGGGTTTAGGGTTGAGGGGGTGACAGTAAAGTCCGCAGCCCTAAAATTAGACTGCAACGAAAAACCCCCGATGTTTAGCGCGGGCTTTCTGGTTCCTTGAGAACGGGCTGGCCAAATACTGGGCCACTATTAAGGACCTTCAACTAAGTTCGCCATAATATGGGTGCACACATAATAATGTGACTTCTTTGTGATAGGTTCTTCGTGTACGTCCCTTCGCAACAAATTAGCATCAGCATGCTTCACCCCATAAACCCAAAACCTTTAAACCCTAAATCTTGTATCTAAAGCCTAGACTCTTAACCCTCAACCTGCAACCTGAAAGGGAGCCCTTTCGAGGCATTCTTCCGTCTGAGCCAGTATTCGGGTGAATGTCACGTGAGCCCCCTCCTTACATTTAGCACAACCCTACACGCTCATTTTAAGTAATTGTTTTCAGAAAATCTAAATGGGTGACACATTTATCGGAAATTTGCGGGGGTGGCGAACTACGGTAGATGGAGGAAATCTTGCACCACCCAATATTCTGTACAGTATTTTTGCTTTCCTAAGTGGTGCAAGATTTCCATCCGCAAGCCCCAACCCTAAACCCTAAACAGTATGCTCTTACACCCAAACCTCATGGGTTCCCCTATTACCCCCCTCTATACTACCCACCCCATGTTCCCTCCTTAATTAAGGTTATTTAGGGGTAATTGGGCCTAATTAAGGTTAATTAAGGGGGAATTTAGCGGGGGGTAGCCAAGGGGGGGTAGTAGGGGAACCCATGAATCCCCTGACTTCCAGGCAGCCTCTGACAGTCACCTCCAGGACCGTAACCTGCTCCTCGCCCTTTGCTTTCAGAGCGTGGATGCCTTGTCTAAGCGGGTTAAAGGTTTGGGGTTTAGGGTTTCGAGTTCAAGGGTTCTTGTCAGGATTCAGGGGTTAAGGCCCTCTCAAATTTTCCCCCTGGACCCTAAACAAGGGTCAATTATCATAGGTTCCCCCTTAATTTAGCTTCAGCAGCTCGAAAAATCTTTTAGATCCAGGGGTAGAATGCGGCAGGGATCAGGTATTGTGGCTTCGAGATTAGCATGTGGAGAGATTGGCGACACATACCCAGAGAGCCCCATATACCTTCATTAAGGTGTATACCCAACATGGTAAGCGTCCCTCATACAATTCAATGAATATTCCGTAAGGGACAATGTTGGGCTCCCTGGGTAGATATGATTAGTAAAGAAGAGGGCGTAAGGTTTACTGTAAGGTTTAGGGTACTACTTGCTGACTGTCTCCGCTCATCCCAAAGAGGTTGCTTAATTCGCGTACCCGGATTTTGGAAACCACCAGCAGTATAACTAATTGACTTTACTAGGAACGCCAAGCAGGGAACCCCAAGAATATAGTAGGAATATGAAAGAAATGTGCCTTCCAGGGTCCTCATATTCTATCATTTTCCTACTATATTCTTGGGGTTCCCTTTTTGGGGTTCCCATTAGAACCCTTTTAATAACAGGGCTCGCAAGCGGACTCATAGTGCCGGTGACCTCTGTTAATCCCAGAGTCCGTGCCCTTTATGGTCCCTTGGGAATTCTATGGGGACTTTGGGTTGAGGGTTGAGGATTTAGGGTCGCAATCCTGCAGCCCAAAATCTCTAAACCGTACGACCTCAATCTCAGGACTCCAATGCCGCACTGCCCAAAATAGAAGAAAATCTCTAGGGAGGCCCTTAGGCTCTGGAGCCCAAATTCGTGGGTTTGGTGGTCCCAAAATGGTGATTGTTGACTAAGCTCTGGACGCATCCCTGCAAAAGACGTGTAGTATGCAGTACTCTGATTATTGGGCCTGAGGCCTCAGGCAGGCGTAGAGTAGCATATGAAGGAAAAGGACATGAAAATGGAAAGTACTTCAGTGCTTGGGACTATCTAAAGGAATTACAGCGTTATCCCTATGAACCACTTAAAAGGGCTGCCCTCCAAAGTCAAAACCCCGCTGAATTCACGCATTGAGCTTAAGCATGGGCATGTCCTCCTCGTTGATCATGAGCATCGCTGAGTCTTACGGGCCTTCCCGAAACCATAAAGCCTACAAACACTAAACCCTAAGCCCTCCAGTCCCAGACCCAGCCCCGAGACGCAAAACTCCTAAACCCTAAGTCTTCAAACTGTCAAATCCAAAGTCCCAAAGCCCTAACACCAGGCTCTAGATCCCGAAGCCTTCAACTCCGAAATTCCTAGGCCCCGAGCCCAAGAGCAATTCCCCTTAACTCTGAGCCCCCAAAGTCCGAAACCCTAAACCCTAATTCCTAAATCCTTAACCCAAAACCCAAAACACTAAATCCGAAACCCGCAACCCTAACCTCAACTCGTAGGGCCGAAGCCCTGAAAGCAATTCAGATCGAGGGTTTGATGTCCATAGATTAGGTGGACCCCCCAGCCCATAATAGTGACTATGAGGGATAATAGTGAGTTTTTTAGGATCCAGTATTACCGGGTTGGGGGGGTCCCCCTAATGCATCGATCTCTTTTGTAGGCTGCTTAATCGCCGCAACCCCTTTCTGTACTCAACACAGCCATTAGTCTTTCGGGTTTGGGGGTTTTGGGTGGGCTTCATATCAAAAACAGCAGGTCCTCGCGCCAAAGCCCCAAGCTTCCAACAAACCCTGTCGAGTTTCGGACTTAGGGCACAGTACCCTTAACCTGGAGCCCTAAGTCTGGAAAACCGAAACCTCAAGCTTAGCCTCAAACTCCTAAGGCCGAAGCCTTAAAGCCCAAGAACCCTAAGACCCTGAAACCTGAGCCCCTAGACTCCTCAGCCCTGTACCCCTGAACAGCGCCCTGAACCCCAAATCCCTAATCCGTAGACCGAAAAACCTAAATCTCGAATCCCTAATCAAAAATCCCTAAACCCAAAATACACTAAAACCCTAAACACCCTAAACCCTAACACCCTAAACCCTAAAACCCTAAAAAACAAAACACCCTTCAGAATGAGCCATGGCTCGGGAAGTTGCGTCTGGGTCGGTTCTGCGGCCGTAAGCAAGGAGTGCCATGCGCCTTCAGATCTGACTGTGGGTAGGTGTTTAAGGTTTTAGGGTTTAGAGGTTTAGGGTTTTAGGGGCTCGGGTTTAAGGTTTAGGGTTTTAGGGTTTTAGGGTTCAGAGGTCATTGTTTTAGGGTGCGGAATCTTAGGGTTTAGGATAGGCATATTACGAAGCACGAGCGTTATCTGAAATAGTGGTTGGAAAAGGCTACAAGCTATAGACCCCCCCCAAAAAGGGGCCCCTATTTTTGTTCAAACCCTTGTCCCTAAATCTGAAACTATGTGTCTCCCTCAGTCACACCTATAGGGATACCCCAAACCCTATACCCTAATAAGACTGCCGTAGAACACACCAACCTCTGGCCCAAGCCGCCGGAGTTTAGGGTTTACCTAGACCCTCTAATGTAGTTCCTTTTTGGGGTTGGTATGGTTTTTTGGTTAGGATTCTTATTAGGACTACCAAAAAGGTACTACATTGGAGGGCCTAGGTACAGATCAAGGAGCTTCTGAAACGGAATCGCGGTCCTAAACCCTGAACCCGAACTGAAACGGAATCGCGGCCCAGGCGCATGGAAATGTCAATGATAGAGGCCTCGCTGGTACACAAACGGTGGGTTTGAGCTGGGGGTCTGCGTGTGGATTTGCTGCTTGAGGGAGCGGGCCCTAAGGTTTTAGGGGTTTAGGGGTTTGGGGGTTGAGGTAAGGCTTTAGGGTTTGATTGTTTCAGTTTTGGCGCTGTTGCGTTGAAACACTAAGGTTGCAAATAAGAGCCTTTCTAGCCACCGGATGGTCACGCAACCGCAGGATGTCAGAATATCTCATAGGATGCCATACTACCCTAAACCCTAAACCTGAAGCCTAACATGCCCCAGCCTGAAACAAGGTCCACATGAATACAGTCAAGTTTAGGGATGGCATACTCAATCCCCAACTAACGCGCCCAGACCCAAATAAAGCCCATATAGAGTCTATTTGAGGGCTATTCCTTTTTGGGGCTGGTCTGGTGTGAGAGGAGGCAAAAAAAAACCATGGGAACATTTCAAAATTAAAGGGTGCAGGATTTGATATTAGAGGAAGAAGGGTTATCATCCTGATTCTGGGTACCTCCAAGAGGTCACTCCGATCTGTCTTCAGGTTTATCTGGACCCAGAAGTAGGAAAAATAATAGCCCAAAATCACTAAGTATAGCCCAAAAGGACATTATTCTACATACTCTTGGGGTTAAAAACACATGGAACATGCAATGGCGGCTGCAGTTATTTGGCGGCTTGGAGGGCTTTTGAAATTGAGAGTTTGGGGCCAGGTAAAGCACCAAGTTATATGCAGGCAAATGCATACCAGAAGTCAAAGTGGCCAGGGTCAGGCTGAGGGTTTACCGGGAGGTCTCAATTACTTTCAGTGACTCGTGCGGCCTAGTCGAACGGAAGGTCTGGTTGGGGTTCTTAGAGTATTCGGCTATACCGTAGTTGAAAGAGCACACAGAATATTGGGGAACGACTTTCCTGGTTAGTTGCGGCTCCATGGCAAAAGGCTCTGGCATAGATTCTTAAATGCTGAACCATTGGAATTATAGGGTGCGCAGGGGCCATGCAGGCATTCCACAAAAGGGTTACGGTCTAGGGCTAACAAACGTATCACGCTCACTTACTCCCAAATTCTATACTCCTCCTGATCATAGGAACCTTGAAAGGGGCATTCCCTTCTGCTAGAAATCCTAAACCATATAGAGGCTCGACTGCAGAGTACTACCATGCACCGTAAGGTCAGTATTTGGAGTAACGTACGAGCCTGCATTCGAACTTCACGGTCTATATTCACCGTACCTCTAAACATACACGGAGCCAGCATGGTGGCAAACTAGAGTGCAAGCACAAAGGCTGTACACCAGGACCCTCCTAGTACGCTTAATTGAGACCCTAGTAGAGGGTAGGGGGAAGTCTCAGCAGTTGACGGGGATAGTAGACAAGGAGCGCTCCTGCAACAACGCCAAAGAGCTACTGATCAAGGGTGAACCATGAGAATGGGATACTAAAGCCTAAGCTCTGAACCCAAGCACTAAACCTAAAACCACCGAACTCTCCACGGAAACCCCTCCAAGTCCCAAAAACCACCCTAAACTATAGCATCAAGCGCCCAACCTTCTGTGGCTGTTCGAGGCTCGACGACTTCGCAACCGCCTGCGGCACGCCGCCGGACGAAGTGGCCCTTCATCGCGAGAGCTTCGAGTCTAGCACGCACCTGGGTGCTGGCACAAAGCGAAGCCAAAGCCGCAATGGTGTCGGAGAGTCCCTGCTGCTGGGTGCATCGCGCAGCCAAAGCCGCTACCATATCGGAGAGTGCGTATGTGGCAGGCACTGCTCATCCATAGGCAGAAAGAATAAACACCAAACCTTAAACCCAAGTTTAAACCCTGAACCCTACGCATGCTGCTTTTTTTGTAGTGTATACCTTACACCCACTATACTCCTTGCGCCATTGTTCTAGGGACCCTTCAACCCTAAATCTTGATGTCCAGATCCGGCCTCCTGAACCTCACGATCTACCTCACCAATGTACCTATGACAAGAAGGGATGTGTACCTAATATTTTGGTATCTATACCTTTTTCGGGGTCTGGGTCACTCTAGGTAGAGGCCAATCCAACTAGATAGGGCTTCGGGCTATATCCGGCTTGTTCAGGAACAGAACCCTGGAAAAATTACCTGGACCCCCAATTACCTAGAGTTTCGTAGTGCTTGCCCTTTAATGCGTCGCTATGACCTATAAAACGTACATGGGGTTACAGGTACGTATTCAGCGGCAACCCTGCATGTTCGCTTCGCAAGCGGCTTTTCCTGGGTGGGCCCTACTCGGGAATTTCAGGACTCTAAGCCCTAGGCTATTCTGACTCTGGTGGTATCAAACTTTGGGTAACTTGGTCGTTCGAATGAGCATCGCATGATTGGGGGCACATACCGGGATCTTAAGCTGGAACATACCTTCCCCAAGCTAACATGGAATGCCAGGAATGGCTTTTTGAAAAGGACAGTCGCGCATGACTTCCTGGAACATACCCTATACACACAGTGGATGGAGGAAATCTTGCACTCCCTTAAACCACAAAAAACTTAGGAATCCCAAAAACCTAGGAATTACCGTAGTGTCGGGGCCGTAGGTGGTGCAAATTGCCTCCATCAACACTAGCTGGGGCTTTCTCAAAACCATAGGTTCCTTTGCAAGGGTGCTGCGAAAGCAGGGGATCTGACATCTTGAGATGCCACATGGGACCCTAATTTCCCCCCTAAACCCTAAACCCTAAACCGCTGAGGAATTAATACCATTCGGGTATACTAAGGTAATGCAGGCGTCTGAGTGTCAATCCTAAACCCTCGGCGCCAAGCCCGTGAAACCCTAAGCCCTAAATCCTAAACCCCAAGCCCTAAAACCCTGGCCCTCAAACCCTAAACCCTAAACCCCAAACCTAAAGCCCTAAACCCTAAACTCCAAACCCAGAACCTAAAGCTCTAAACCCTAAATCCTACACCCCAAAACCCTAAACCTAAAGCCCTAAACCCTAAACCCTAAAACCTACACCTAAACCCTAAAGCCTACACCCTAGACCCTCAAACCTACACCTTAACCCTAAACCCTATAGGAGCCTGGGTATCAACCCCCCAGTTGCCCTGGGTCTCTGCAGGCCTCGTTGTGACCGATGGGTACCTCCAAAGGCCCCACCGCAGACAGGTTCCTCTGCTTGCCAGAATTTGGGTTTAGGGTTTAGCGTTTAGGGTTTAGGGATTGGGGTTTAGGGTTTAGGGATCACGGTTTCGGGTGTAGGGATCAGGGGTTTAGGGTTTAGGGTTCAGGTTTTAGGGTTTAGGGTAAGGGGGATGTAGGGGATGTATGGGGAATATAGGGATATATAGGGTTTAGGGATTAGGGTTTTGTGTTTAGGGTTTCCCAAAATTAGGGGAACCTGTTTGGGGCCCCTCTTAATAAGGATTAGAGTATATTGAGGTCTACATTGGGGTCTCCCTATTTTGGGAAACTACCAGATGGACAGCCACACGGCTTGGGGTTTAGGATTTAGGTTTTACGGTTCAGGATTTAGGGTTTAGGATTTAGGGTTTAGGGCTTAGGGTTTAGGATTTAGGTTTTACAATTCAGGATTTGGGGTTTAGAGTTGAGGGTTTAGTTTTTTTGTTTGTCGGACCGTTTTCCTTCCAGAATGCTGGCTTCAGTGGCAAGGTCCGGGCACATGAGGTCAGGAGTTGGGGTTAGGGTTTAGAGTTTAGGGTTTGGGGTTGTGGGCATTGGGTATCCCATAAATTCGGGTTTCCCAATCTTTGGGGGTTGATATTGGGGTCCCGCTATTTGTGGAAACTGCCTACAACTAGCGGCCGTATTATTCAAGAGGCCCTGTAAGAGACCATAACTTTGGAAACCCACCAAAGGAGCAAGTCTATGCCTCACATTTCGTCTCAGCGACCATGACATACATAAGGGCGATGTAGGCTTAGGATATGATCCAAAAAATCTTCAGCAGGGGGTACCGGATTCAGCCACTGGGGCCGTAATAAGGTATGTGGCATATGTGCAATTTATGATACGGTGGATGGAGGAAATCTTCCACCACCTCTGGGACCTATATGCCCTATACCCCAGGAATTGCAGTATATCTGGGAATCTTAGGTGGCGCAAGATTTCCTCCGGCTACCATTGGATCTATCTTTCATTCTTTGCTCAGAAAAGTCAAGGTTTGTTGGGGAGACTGCAGTGAAACTAGGAAGAGGCTAACTGCAAGCGCCTGAATAGTTATCGATATCATGCTGAGGTGCATTGGAGGCATGTGCCCTCCACCAAAATTCTACAGGAAATCTAGGACCACAATATTCATACCCTGAACGTGAACCCAAAACCTACACAAATGGGTTCAGGAGGAGCGAAGTTGTGAATGTGACTTGAATACAAATCAGTTTGGGCTTATGGCGTTTGGCAGCCCTACATCGAAAACACCCAAAGCCTAAACCTATAGCCCCCCTTAAGTAGATAGAATATGGCTTTGGGTATACTATCATGATATCACCATATATCCCATATTTGGTCTACTTAAGGGGGACTATA
>CAJNIZ010046911.1:0-38295 GCA_905231905.1 Symbiodinium pilosum | reverse complement strand
TGAAAAAGAAAGAGTGGGAAATTACAGCCAAAATATTTATACAATAGAAAGTATTGAACATAAGTTAGGTCAACACTATTATAGAGTTGAAGGTAATGATAGGCAGTATTTGCGGTTTGAACTGCTGAAGGTTTGAGAGTAAGCACTCTCCGGCATTTTCTGCATGATCAGCACTGGGGCACATCACACTTCCCGTGACAGTCTCCAAAGCAGACGAGCTGACCATCTGCCCGCACTAGCCAGACCTCCTTGAGTTGTATCCCAAACAAACGAGCTGACCATCTGCCCGCACTGCACAAGTATGATAAGTGCCGGCTGAGACTGCCAAAACTGGTCCCAAATCTGCTGGCACGTCACCCCGCCCATAATCGTTGCGTCCAAAGCAGACGAGCTGACCATCTGTCCGCACCGCACAAGCATGACAAAGTTCCGCTGAGACTGCCAAAACTGGTCCCAAATCTGCTGGCACGTCACACTGCCCATCCTCGTTCTTTCCAAAGCAGACGAGCTGACCATCTGTCCGCACCGCACAAGTATAATAATCGCCCGCTGAGACTGCCAAAACTGGTGCCAAATCTGCTGGCACGTCGCACTGCCCGTACTCGTTGTCTCCAAAGCAGACGAGCTGACCATCTGTCCGCACTGCACAAGTATGAGAAGTGCCCGCTGAGATTGCCAAAACTGGTCCCAAATCTGCTGGCGCCTCACACTGTCCGTACTCGTTGTCTCCAAAGCAGACGAGCTGACCATCTGTCCGCACTGCACAAGTATGATAAGTGCCCGCTGAGACTGCCAAAACTGGTCCCAAATCTGCTGGCGCCTCACACTGTCCGTACTCGTTGTCTCCAAAGCAGACGAGCTGACCATCTGTCCGCACCGCACAAATATGAGAAGTGTCCGCTGAGATTGCCAAAACTGGTCCCAAATCTGCTGGCACGTCACACCGCCCATAAGCGTTGTCTCCAAAGCAGACGAGCTGACCATCTGTCCGCACTGCACAAGTATAAAAATCGCCAGCTGAGACTGCCAAAACTGGTCCCAAATCTGTTGGCACGTCACAGGCTGCGGAAATCCGAGTCGTTTTGCTGGACAAGCACCCGACATGTTGAAGCCGTGGCCGCACGAAACGTGACTGACCTAGCGTGGGAACGAACCACGAGGCAGGATGGATTGAAAGAAACGACTGAAATGCAGTCCTTTGTGTCCGGAAGAGTATGACAAGTGCCAGGCCGGTTTTCATGGCCAGTGAAAGATGGATGTAGCAAGCACTCCAGGAGGGCATGGCTGAAGCTGAAACACGGGAATCTAGATAAGTAGTTAATGCTATGCTACTAACATCGTTCTAGTCGATACGGCCTGAATCCTACGCCTTATTCCTATTACTGTGGCAGCATCTAGGAAGACCATTGGGTTGTCTATGGGGGTGTTGGTCTATGGGTTTGAGTATGCTGTTTTCGATGGGGTAGTGCATGGTTCCAGAGTATGGCTTTCATCATTTGGGTCTTGGGTTGGGTCTTTTGGTGAGTTGGGGGTTGAGGTATAGGTTGTTATGGTTTTGGGTCTTTGGGTGGCCTAGGGGGGTGGGCATGGTTAGAAAATGGAACTGGTCATTGCTAACTAATCGTAGTTTCCACCTTATTTCTATTATCCCAATATAACCCTAACATTACCCCAATGGGTTTATAGGGTATCTAAATCCACACCTTTCAACTCAAAAGTCTTCATCTTGGATTAGCCCTTAAGCTGGCTTGCTGTCAAGGAACTTAATTCAAGTTACCATATTATGGGTCTATAGTAAATCATAGGGTCCCCTATTCTAGTACTTTACTTTGAGCTCAGCAAGTCTAACCACATTCTCCTGAATGAAAGCTCAAAACAGACACTTCACCCCAAACCCTAAACCCTAGGTTTGAGGGTTTAGGGTTTTGAGGTTTTCAGACATACGGGGCCCCATGTAGACCTCAATCTGCCATATTCCTTGCGATAAGTACACCTAGACAGGGGGGCAAAAAGCGCCTGCTCCTCTTGGAAACCCCAGCTTAGCTAGAGTTAGGGGGCTGTACCTGGCAAATAGAGGGTTGGAGAGCCACTAACCTGCAAATATGTAGCCCCAACAAGGACATCTGCGGAATTTTCACAAAATAGCCCCTACAGAACCTCTACCGGGTATCAATATTCCAGATTCCCTCCCTTGACACGACCGAAAATCCTCCCTAAGCAGCCATCAAGGGCAATTGAAGTACCTTTCCTTGCAAAACCCCTCCCCCAAAAAACCTAAATCTAAACTCACTCACAACCCTGAATCCCAAACCCTAAACCCTTAGCCGCAAATTCCAAAGCCTAAGCCCAAAGCCCTAAAGCCCCCCAAACTTCATGTGTGGCACTGGGAAACCAGTTCGGTGCCAGCTGACCAAGCCTCGGCAACCAAGCGCTTACGATTGTACGGATGCAGGGGTTCAGGGCTTGGGGATATGGGATGTAGGGATTGAGGGCCTAGATTTTGTAGAGCTTAGGGTATTAGGGATTAAAGGCTTTGTGTTGGAGGGTTTTAAGGATTTCAGGGTTCAGGACTGGAATTTAGGGCTTTAGCTTGTAGGGATTTAGGGGTTTTCAGGGTTCAGGGATTTAGGGATTCGAGGTTCCGAGATTCAGCGATTAAGGGATTTTGGGTTTGGGGGGCTGGCTTCGCACATCGTCAGTGGTAGGGAGGGATATTTGGATTCTTCTGCCAATTATGCTACGGAGAACATGATGTGCTGGTTCGGGGGCCTAGAATAGCGGACAAAGGCGCGGCGCGATTACACATGCCCTACATGGGATCGTGGGGCGTGGGGTACTTGGACCCTTAAGGGTAATTGGAAAATCGCGCAAAATTCTCCAACCATGAACCTTAAAACCCTAAAATTGGGAACGCTCGCGCCTGAGTTGAAGCCACAACGTGATTCGCTCGGCATTTGGCAAGTTGCACACAATTAGGATTTGGGGGGTCTTCCAAAATTAACGTCCCTTTGAAGGGGATGTAGGGCTTATTTAGCTTTAGGGTTTAGGGCTTACTTAGCGGTACCGTTTTGCGGGGTCCCAATACTAAGGATCATAATATTTTGGGGTTTATATTGGGATCCCCCTACTTGGGAAACTACCATGTACGGTGTGTGAAGCGATTTTTGAGGGCGAGACTTAAACCCCAAACCCCTAAACCCTAATCCCCAAACCCTAATCCTCAAACCCTAAACCCTAAACCCCTAAACCATAAACCCTAATCCCTAAACCCTAAACCCCTAAACACACCATAGACCCTCAAGTCTAGAAGGCATCCTAGGGAGCTATACACGGTGATTCTGAGATTCAGGACAGGAAAGCCTCAACCACAACTCTAAGCTGTACCTGAACCCCAAGAATATGTAAAATAATTGCCTTTTGGGCAATGTTATCTGAACCCCAAAGGTATGCAACATAATGGCCTTGTGGACATTTTTTGAAAGTTTTGGGCTAGTATTTGACCAATTTTTGGGGTACAGCAACCCCACAACTCTATGTGGGCATATGACAAGACTGTCGTGCTTCTTTAATGGTAACTATCAGGAACTACAGGCGACAAAGGAGGTCTCCAGGCCGCAACTTGTTGTGCCTACCTGGCTCATCATAGCACTACAGTTACTGGGTTGCTGTTGAGGACGGAACTTAATTTAGCTTACTATAGTAGGGGGGAACCATGAAAATTACTACATATATATACAACAACAGCAGCAGCAGCAGCAGCAGCAACAACAACAACAACAACAACAACAACAACAACAACAACCTGGATTACTATGCCGTTCCCCGCCCCACATGCTAAACTAACAAGGCCACGTCCCAAATACCCTGAAAGTCCCAGCAATATGCAGGCTCTCCAGAATGGAGCAGGGTTAAGGGCTTAGGGTTGAGGGCAATATTGTGCGCACTCAACCCTAAACTACCAAACACCGAACCTGGGCCCTGCACCATGAACCCTAAACCTTAACCCCTAAACCTTAAACTCTAAACCCTGAACCCTAAACCTTAAACTCTAAACCCTGAACCCTAAACCTTGAACTCTAAACCCTGAACCCTTAAACCCCAAATCCTAAGCCCTAAATCCCTAAAGTCCAAACCCTAAATCCTAGACCCTAAACCCTAAATTTGGGGGATTGTCAAAATTATGGTCCATTTTGGGGTCCCCTAAATTAGGCCCCGTCTTCGGCCCCGTATTATAATAGGGACCCAAAAAGGGACCATGATTTTGACATTCCCCCAAACCCTAATCCAACCAAGAAGCGCTCCGCAAACTCGCAAGGCTCCGGCGCCCGCAGGGCTTTCGCTTCGCCGGTGGGGAGGAGACACCTGGATGAGGGTTTAGGGGTTTAGGGTTTTGGGTTTAGGGTATAGGGTTTAGGGGTTTAGGGGTTTAGGGTTTAGGGTTTAGGGGTTTAGGGTTTAGGGATTTCGGGTTTCATGTTTTAGAATTTTAGGGTTTGGGGTTGAGGGTTTTAGGTTTTAGGATTTAAAAGTTTTGGTCTATGGGGGTCAGGCTTTGGGGTCTCGGAGTTTTGGTATATGTAGGCTTTAGGATTTAGGGTTTAGGAGTCTTGGTTTATGGGATTTAGATTTCAAGGTTTGAGGTTCAGGGTTTAGGGTTTATGGTTCACATTGTGGGGTTGAGGGATTGGGATACTATTTGCAATTACAGCGAGTTTAGTTTTCAAAATACTCCCTACAGAACCAGAAGAATTGGTCTCGCTGCAAATTGGGGATGCCCGTATCCCTTCTGAATCTACTACGTGAAGGAAAGGCAGGGGAATAGCGACTTAAGGTTATGTTTGTCCACTTAGGCATCTCTGTTTTCGGATATTGGGCTTAGAGCTTCGAGTTTCGAGGTAGGTCTTTTGGGCCCGGCTTCCATGGGCTTGAAGGTTTAAGGCTCGCGGTTCGCAGGGTCAGAAATGTGGACGCAGCGTCTGGGACGTGACGCTTGGGGAGCCCCAAAGAGTTCCAGGTTTTGGGAAGATGTGGGCATAGCACGCGCCAAAGTAGAAAGTTCGGGCTGAGCCCTAAACCCTAAACCCTTGGGCTGAGTGTTCTACATAGCATCAAGAGTTGTTTGATTGTGCACGACAGGCAGAGGGTGTCAATTAGTCCAGTTCAGCTACTAACAATACTACATCCACAGCCCCGTAACAATAAGGACTCCAAATATGATCCCCTGTGCGCCCGCATCCCAACTCCAACATGTAGCTTCGTACTGGACATCCCAACATGTACCTAAGCTCAACCTCTCCCTCTAATAGTAAGCTGTCAGCTATCGTACAAGGCAATGGTATTTTTGGAAAAAGATGATCATCCGCAGGAGCAGTTCCACCCCGAAATATCGGTATAATCATTCATCGCTGCAGGTAGTTGAGATTACAGACCCTAAGCCCTGAATAGTAGCTTCCTTTTTCTTTTCCATAGTCCCCTCTAGAACCTCCATATAACCACTAAGGTACCCATGATATTGGTTTCCGGGGTTACAGGGGATCCTAGACCCCAAACCCTAAAACCAAAACCCCAAACCCTAAACTCTAAGCCCAGTTGAAATTACGGCGGATCCTGGAAGTCTTTCGAGCCGCGCTTTTCCTGGGTGATCATACGAGCGTTTGCCCGACAGCAGTAGCATTGCAACCTTGCCATGGCGGACTTCTTTACAGTAGTGTACACAAAGGATCCTAAGTAGCTGTATAGGGGGTGCTGACCCAAACCGTGTTACTAGTTCATGTCAGAGAAACCCTACTCTGTGCAATATAGACACTTACGATCCTTTGGGGTAGGCTGGGTATCCGCAGCGAGAGCGCTCGTCCTCATAAGCACTAGCTTCCAAAAACAGCCATGTGATTGCGCCTATTGGGCTGTGTAGCTGTTGTTCGTTATACATAATCATATGCCTTCCCATCCTTGTCAGCGCTAGCCTCCAAAAGCAGCCGTTTGACCTCCACGTGGCCATGCTCATCTGCGAGCATGAGGGCTCTGATGCTGTTGAGATCATGAGCGTCCTTATTGGCACCAGCTGCAAGAAGCAGCCGCGTGATCTCTGCGTTGCCATTCTTTGCTGCAAGCATGAGGGCTGTGTAGCAGTTGCAAGACCGCTCGTCCTTGTTAGCACCAGCTTCCAACAGCAACTGCGTGATCTCCACATGGCCATTCTCAACTGCGACCATGAGGGCAGTGTAGCCGTCGTCACGCTTCACATCCATGTTGGCACCAGCTTCCAAAATCACCCGTGCAATCTCCACGTCCCCATTCTTAGCTGCACACATGAGGGCAGTGCGGCTGCTGTAAGAAAAAGACCGCTCGATCTGTAAAAGAAGCTGTGTGATCTCCATAAGGCCATTATCAGCTGCACGCATGATGGCGTTGGAGATGTTGACGGCGCAAGAACGCTCGTTCTTGCAAGCAGCATTTTCTAAGAGCAGCTCTGTCAGCTCCACATGGCCATTCTCAGCTGCAAACATGAGCGCAGTGTGGCTGTTGCAAGACCACTCGTCCTTGTCAGCACCAGCTTCTAAAAGCAGCCGTGTGATTTCTGCATGGCCGTTCTTTGCTGCAAGCATGAGGGCTGTGTAGCAGTTGCAAGACCGCTCGTCCTTGTTAGCACCAGCTTCCAACAGCAACCGCGTGATCTCCACATGGCCATTCTCAGCTGCGACCATGAGGGCTGTGTAGCCGTCGGAAGCCTTAAGATCTTTGTGAGCACCAGCTTCCAAAAGCAACCGGGTGACCTCCACATGGCCGTTCTCAGCTGCCAGCGTGAGGGCCCTGTTGCCCTTGCGATCATGAGCGTCTGTGTTGGCACCAGCTTCCAAAAGCAACCGGGTGACCTCCACATGGCCATTCTCAGCTGCGAGCGTGAGGGCCGTGTTTCCCTTGCGATCATGAGCCTCCTTGTTGACACCAGCTTCCAAAAGCAGCCTCGCAATCTCCAGGTTGCCTTGCATGCATGTTGTGACAAGCTCGTTTGCAGCCTCAATCTGCTGCACTTTGCTGGAAAGGGAAAGAAGGACTAATTGCAAGTCAATGGGGCCATCTAGCGTGGTGGAATTGTCCAAGATTTTGCCTTTGTGCAGCAACTGCTGCATGCACAGCAGGAAGCCATGGAGACTGCGAAGTGCAGCTTTCACATCCCACACATCCGAAATTCCGGCCATTGCAACTGCTGGCAGCTCCTGCCCTGACATCCGCCATATGCGAAGCATTCCGCAACAAGGTTCAGCGCCAGCATTACCTAAAGATCATTGAGCCGCATCTCTGCTGTGTACTGCTGGTTCTGCAACACGCCAACGTCTATGAGAACAAGTGTGGCGCTGGCATGACAGTCATGGTCTGTTGATGCACTACAATGTGACAGGGCAACACAGAGGACATGATCCTGAACCCAACGGCCTGCAATCCCTTTGTACACCAACAAAACAAATTTAATTCAATTCCCGTAAGATTGCCCTAGAGGTCCCTGTATATCCCCGCTGTATCTCCCTATATCCCCTCTTCCATCCCCTAAACCCAAACCCCCCAAAACCCTTAAACCCCCAAACCCTAAACCCCCACACCCCTGAACCCCAAAACCCCAAAACCCCAAACCCCTGAACCCCTAAACCCCAAACCAAGAACCCAGAAAAGCGGGCCTCAGAACCAAAACCAACTGATCAGTGTCATCTGTCCAGTCCTGAAGCGTTGATGGGGTTTAGGGTTTAGGATTCAGGGTTCAGGGTTTTAGTGTTTAGGATTCAGGGTTTGTAGGGTTTAGGGTTTCGGATTAAGGGTTCAGGGTTTTAGGGCTTAGGAATTAGGGTTTAGCTTGTCAGGCTTTGTGTAAAGGTTCGCCAGCGTAGCTTGCGCCCTGGTCAAGTTGTCAGTTCTAGGGCTGATCCCTAAACCCTGAACTCACCGGGTTTCCTTTTTTGATCTCTTCAGGCAGCTTGCCTGCCCTAAACCCTACACTCAACACCCTAAACCCTAAAAACCTTTTGAGGCAGCTTGCCTTCAAAGGGGGTGCTGTTGTTCTTTGTTTTTTGCTCTTTGTCTTGCTGAAATCTTGCCGCGCGCC
Source organism: Symbiodinium pilosum (assembly GCA_905231905.1). Classification (NCBI taxonomy): domain Eukaryota; class Dinophyceae; order Suessiales; family Symbiodiniaceae; genus Symbiodinium; species Symbiodinium pilosum. The sequence goes on along the minus strand of CAJNIZ010046911.1, from coordinate 30,200 downwards.
ATAATAGTTTGCAGGCGGCTAAAACAGTTTCCAAAAGGTCAAATATCTGTTGGGCTTGTTTTGGTGCCAAGTTTAGGCTTTTTGGAGCCAATTTTGGCTTTTGTTTGAACAAGTCTTGTTTTTGTTGGAACAGTTCTTGTGATTTGCATTGTTTGCATGCAACTTTTCGTTTTTTGGAAGCAATGTTGATGTTGTTGAGCTACTTGTTGCATTTATGGGGCCTTTTGTTTTCGTGTTGGAAGCACCTTCGGGTTTTGTTGACGCCAATTTTTCACTTTTTGGCGCCAACTTCTGTTTTTGGCAGGAAATTTGTGCCTTTCTGGTGCCCTTTGGAAGCAGCTTGAGGGGTTATTGGCGCCAACTTGTGCTTTTTGGAGGAAATTTGTGCCTTTCTGGAAGCAGCTTGAGCAACTCTGAGCCCTTGAACCTTTCGATGGCCTGCTTGCGGGTCCTTGCTTCACTTTACTGAAACCTCATTGTGGTGTTCTTGCTTCAATTTACATAAGCCTCGTTGCGGCCTCTTTGGTTGAAATTTCCTCATGGATGTGCCAAACTGCTGTGGAACCAAGTATTTTATACGCACCCACGCTGGCGCAGACCGGCGCCCTGCGCGTTCTAGAATTTAGAGTAATGGGTAGTGAGCAGGGTCCTTGTATAATTGTTTACGGCTTGTGGTGAAGGTTTACGGTCTACTCTTGACTCAAACGGAAGAGAACATTGAAAATGAAATGGAATCTGGGTTTGTATAGTGGTTATATACAGATACTTACAAATGGTATGATCCAATTCTCCTTGTAAAGCTATGGTACATGGTACCTCAACATGATACTGGGAACTAGTTGGGCCACTGTCTTAGCCGTTTTGGGGGGTTCAGATAGAGGTCGAAGCACATATGTTGGGTACTGCCCCTACCCTGTAGCAGTCTATATTAGGATCATGTTAAGGCCTGTACATGAATATGTTATAAATATAATCCGACTGCTGCAGAGTGGGGGCAGTACCCGGCAGATACCTTTTACGTGGCAAAGCCGACCTCGAGTTGTTTGACGAAAAACTTGGTAGCCTCCATGAATAGGGACCCCAATATAGACCCCAACATATTATGATCCTTATTATGGCGACTCCCAACAAGGTTCTCCTAATGTTGGGACTCCCCCTGCTTATCGAAATTCGTGTTTATATAGCGGCCCCCGACCGTAATCCTGAATCCATGTCCATGGTATGCTCGGCAAGCGTCCAGGGGGCTCCATATGGCAGTTTGTCTTGCTTACAGCTCCGAAAACAGGAAAAAAAAGCGTGCGAGACCCGAATCCTAATTGCAAACTCCACACCCTACTCGTCTAATCCCCTTTCATGTGAGCTTTCCTCAAGATAGGCTCTAAAATATCAAAGGAAACCCTGTGCTAAATTGCGATAGAATTTCAGAAAATCGCCATGTGGGGCCCTGTCCCCAAGCACTGCCGTGTATGCCTGATGTCTCCTAACACAGGACCACTCTTTGGGTTTAAGCTTTGGGGAGTTGTACTTCGTCTGCTCCAAACCCCCATGGCTAGAGTCCCTATAATTAGTCAATCCTGAAACTATCCGTTGCACATGGTCGGTTGCAATACCACGGTAAGACATCTAACCCATTTGGGCTGAAAGTATGCCCTGGCTCTGAACCCTAAACCCTGTCACAGGGATACCAGTAGGGCAGTTTCCCTTTATGTCAGTGAATCCCTAAAAATAATGAGAAGTACCCAAGCGTCAGGGCATTCTGAAATAGAAAAAATTCAGGTATAGCATCTGAAGCCTCAATCCTCATTGCTCAGGTACTTGGACCCTGCGGGATAGTCCGCAAACCATACACACACCGAAACAATCCCAACAAAAACTCACGCCAACCACACACCCCTGAAGCCGTGAAACTCATGACCCCAAACCCTGATCCCCGAATCCCTCAACTAAGACCCCACGCCCCTCAAACCCTAACTTGGGTACCAAACCCTAACAAATGCCCAAAAACAAGCCCTGCAGCCCCAAAATCCAAAATCCCCTCATGGCTTTAAAGCCCTATACCCTAAACCCTGAAATCCCCTTACCTCCCGAATTCTGCCGTGGGTCGCCAGGGGCCCACTTGCTGCGATGCTCGTCGCGCACGCCGTCGCCGGGTCGGAGCCATTTTTTCTGGCCTTTGGCCTCTGGGCTTAAGGGTTTAGGGTTAAGAGATTAACCGGGAAATGTATATCCATGTACATGTGTGTATATTTATATATACATGGATTATACAGTGTGGCCTTTTGGCCTCTGAGGGCATTTTGGTTTACGATCAAGGTTGAAGGTATAGGGGGCAGGGTTTTATCTTAAGGTTCAGCGTTAGGGTTAAAGTTTAGGGTTTTAAATTTTTAGGGTTGATGGTATTAAGGTTTAAGGCTTCGGAGTTCAGGGAGTTTAGGTTGTCTTCCTGGCTAGTCATAAACCAACTACAGCTTGGTAATAACTACCTCCCCAAACAATGAACATAATCCCTAAGCCTGTAGGTAGTTGGTTAATAATTGTGGATACAGGTAGAGCCCCTGTCAATCCCTAAGGGCCCAAATACCCAGTATCCATACAGCTGCCCAAAACTTACGGGTGATTAGTAGAGAATAAGGGGACATATTGAATAGGGATTGTATAGGGAGTGCTGTACCCCCCCCATTCTCTACCAACGTCCAATAAGAAAACATGCAGTATAATTACTCTTACCAAAATCCCAAGTACTCAGTCATTGGGCACGTGGACCCCTTAGGTATACCTAAGCCCTAAACCCTAAACCCAGCCCATGTGAAGTATAATTCTAATCTAAACTCCGATGATCCCCATTAGTACACCCCAATAATACTACCGTATATACTCCGTTATATAGCCCGCTTTAAGGAGTTCAGACCCTAAACCGTAAACCCTGGCTCCCGCCTCATGCCAATGTAAAAAATCTTGACGCTCAGGTCTCCCCCACCTTCCGTTCGAGGAGCAGCGGTTCGTAGGCGGATCGCGCTTCCTCTGCCGTCATGAACCTGAGAGCTTTGCCGTATTGGGGCTTCAGCACCCTAAGCCCTACCTGGACCCCCCAAGTAGGTAAAATCATTGCCCAAGACCCCAAAATATAGCCCAAAGGGACATTGCTCTACATACTTTAGGGGTCTAAGTACACACTAAGTGAGAGTCTAAAGTCTTAAGGTGCTGAGGCTTGCAGCCTTGGATTAGTAAAGTTCAGGGTTTAGGGCTTGGGGTTTACAGAGCTTGGGACTTAGGGCTTTTAAGGACTAGGGTTGGCGGGCAGGGCGTTCCTACTTTGTGGTTAGTGGAGAAAACGGGAATATGATCCCTGCATTATTCCTGAAAGAGTATCTTCCTTAATTCCCTATCCTAAACCCTTAACATATCCCCTTATTCGCTACTAGCCTCCAGCAAGTAGTCCGTTCTTTCCGTAGTTACTAACCCTCAGTAAGATTGGGGTTTAGGGCCGCCTAAACCCTGAAACTCACTGTGAATGATTCCGTTGGTTCAGAGTTGGTGCTTTGCAGGAAACAGGAAGAGTTCTTCAGATGCTGCTGGCAGTGGTGGTACGCAACGACAACGATCTGCTCCTTCTTGATAGCGGTTTAGGGTTTAGAGTTTATTGATATACCTCTCAAAAACATCATGCAGCCCTTACTGGACTACAGACTAAAGCCTGTTTCAAACTTTGACCTAGCTCTGTAGTTTGGGTGGGTATAGTGCCCCCTAACGTCGCAAGCCTAAACCCTAAACCCATCACAATTGGGTTGCGAGGCTGTGGTGGTGCTTGAAGGGTTGGGCTTGGTTTCACCTCTGCTGAGGAATAGCGGGTTCTTGCACCATGCGAGCATAAGTACAGCAGTCTATCATGGCTTTTCCTAGCGGACATTCAGTGCTTACCTTAACAGACTGTAGATATGTACGATATTTCTAGGTAGCCAGGTATTCCAAAAAAAACACACAAAAAGCACGTCAATACACCCGGGAATAGGGAGTGCATTGTAGGGTAAATGGGATAGGTTGTCAACAGTAGGCCCTTTTGCCGTAGCTTATTAACTTTCCCAAAGGATCCTAAGTACACATATAGGGCTTACTAACCCAGACCATATTACTACTGTAGTTCATGATATAGAAGCCTTAAACCCTCTTTGTGCCATATAGATTTTTAGGAACCTTTGAGATTTAGCCGCCGATTTTCAACGGGACCCCTAAAACATACACCCTAAACCCTGAACCCTAACCCTTAAGGTCCTTGGCAAATAATAGGGTTTAGGGTTTGGGGTTTAGGGTACATGTGGCCTTAACGTCTGTCAATGTTGCCTAAGTTGGGCTATTTGGATCGCTAGGAGAAGTCTATAGCGCATGATCACGAGAGCTGGCATTGAACCTAAGCACCCTATATAGGTGACCCAAACCATACAATTAGTTCAGAATATGAGCTGTAGTCTAAGCTCCCCACTTCATGACCCCCAAAATACTCCCCTATGATATATACCCCCTATAAAACCCCCCTTTAAGAAGTTTAGCCCTAAACCCTATATAACCGGCTTTTAAGGAGTTTAGACTATGACTCATCTAGAAGTGCCATATAGATACCAAACCCTAAGCCCTAAACCCTACTTCGGATCCTTTCGGAGTGCAGTCTGCAGGGGGGCGGAGTAAGAACCAGAGCCCCCTTTAGACTACCTGAGCAATGTTTTTTTGGTGGTTCAACCTAGCAAGATAATATTCCTTGTATAACATAGAATACCCCAAGAAGGAGGATAGAATCTTCCCCTATATAGGGTACCCTAGTATCCCCAAATAAAGTACTACTCACCTGGAGTTGAGGGTTTAAGGTTTGGGCTTTGGGGTTTAGGGTTGAGGGTTGGGGTTTAAGGTTTGAGGTTTAGGGCTGAGGGTTTGGGGTTTAAGCTTTCGGGTTTAGGGTTTGAGGGTTTCGGGTTTGGGGTTTAGGGTTGCGGGTTTAGGGTGTGAGGTTTGGGGTTCAGGGTTTGGGGTTTAGGGCGTAGGGTTGAGGGTTTAGGGTAAGAAAACCCTTAAATAGCCCAGGCCGGTATTCTGCAAATTTTTGGTGGTTCTGCTATTTCTGACTGCAGTCTATGGAAAATGCCTTTCAATCGTCAAAGCATAGAACCCTCACATCCCACACAACTCCATACACCTTTTCTCATCCCACACCTCCAGCAGCCAAAATGGAGCTGCCGACAAACCTCGACCCATACCCTAAGACCCAAGACCCTAAACCCTAAACCCTTAACCCCTAGACCCTAAAGAACCGCGTATTCCATTGAACTTCCAGCCCAGAGCCCCAGGCTCCGTGGCTAAGCCGACAGCATCGCCTAAGGCGCAGCCGAGGATGAGGCCACGCACGCGATCCTCACTTTTTGGGTTTGTAGGAATGTGTTAGGGTTCTCAGGGTTCTGGGGTTGAGGGTTTCCTAAGCTCTAAACCCTCGACCCTAAACCCTTCATCCTTTCAGGGTTCCAGGGTTCCAGGATTCGATCAGGTCTAAGAGTACGCACAATCCATTTGTTACAGAACACAACCGAAAGAAGAACATGATCTTACTGTTTGTTAGAACTGTAATCTACGATCCCCAAATAAACCACCAGTCATTGGACATTGACAAGTCTTGGGATACTGTGTTCAGCTCTACTAGGCGTAGAAAACAGAGCGGGTGCCAACTTCTACTACTCCTCATCTGCAATGCACATGAAAGATACATTGTATCAACTAGTCCTGTAAACTCCCACAGCCTCGACACTCTTGCAGGGCACCTGGATCGTCGCTGTCTGATCTCTCTTGCGGCAACTGCAACAGAAAGCCTACGTGATGGTCGCCCGGGACATCAGACTGGTGATGTAAAAAATCCCCTTGACGGACTGCAAAATTCGGGATTTTCCAAACCTTTCCTGCATTGGTTATTGCTCCCTTTCCACGCGCCCAAATGTTGAATGCCTGAGACCCGGGCAAGCCGACATTGATCAAACCAGTGCTCACTACATTGATCGTCATGCCTCTGATGCCGGCCTTTAAAAGATAACCCACACTGGTGACCACTTCATTCAAACAAATTAAACCCTAAACCCTAACTAGTAGTTTCCATTTGATTTTCCATTATCCCCGTATAACCCCTATATAACCCCAATATTACCCCAATGGGTAGTAGCTCCAAACACTGCTTTCTGATGAATCAGTGCAACCATGGTGCACAGGATGCTTCTCATGTTCTCATGGGGCTATCAGAATAATGGTGAGCCTGATGGTCAAGGTGGATGTAGGAGGTTTTTAACAGAGCCCCGAACCGTGCTGAAACCCTAATCGACATCTGTGTGGTTTAAGGGGTATAGGGGTAATATAGGGGAATTGGAAGAGTAAATGAACGGAGACTACTAGATTATTTAGGTGTAGGGATTAAGAGTATTACCCCAAGAACGGACAGTCGAATGGAACATAGACATAGAATGTAAATGTAGATAAAAGCTAGTATATAATGGTTATATGGGAAATCACATGGACATGAACATGGAAAAAACAAATGGAAGCTGGGCTGACGTAGATGTGTTTGTAGGGATGATGTACGCAGCACTTTAAACCCTAAACCCTAAATGCTAAACCCCCAAGGCCCAAATTCTGAACCCTTGAGCAGATTCCTCGAAAAGGACTCGCCCCCTGAATAGGCCCATGAACCGTGGGCGGCCTGTATTCAAGAAACTCCGACGTGTGATGTAGAGTCCTAAATAATTACCACGATATTTTGTGGTCTATTTGAATAACCGCTTACCGTAGTTCTACACGGAATATAGAACCATAATGTTGATAACTATTTAGCCCTGAGCCCTAAGCCCCAGGCCCCTAAATCCTATACCGCAACTATTCCACATTGAGGCTGGTGCACTAGAGCCTATCGTCCCCCTTAAGTAGATAGAATGTGGCTTTGGCTATATTATACTGAGATCCCCATATACTCCAAACTATATTTACTTAAGCGGACTATAAACCCTGAAGCTTAAGCCCTTCTTGCCAAGTTGCGGCTTTGTCCATGACGGGCGAAACCCATGGCAGGCTCCGGGTTCAGGTTCCGGAGCTTTGGGTATATATATAAATATATATATATCTATATATATATAGGGTCTAGAGTTTAGGGTTTAGGGTTTAAGGTTCAGGATTCAGGTTTCCGGGCTTAAGGTTTAGGGCTCAGGCTTTAGGATTTCAGAATTTAGAGCTGCTCAGCATGGCTCCGCGGCCCACATGGACGCCACATATTAAAAACAGATATTGGTCAGGAAATGTACATACACTCACCCAAAAGAAGCCAGGCAGTGCATGTTTAGGGTTTAGGGTTAAGAGTTTGGAGTGTAGGCTTGAGTGTAAGGTTTTGCCACTTGGTCTAAGGGCTGTTGGTCTGTGTTTGCTCCGCTGCAGGTGCTGCAGGCCCCGCAGAAGATCCTTGAGGTTTTGGGAGAGGCGCAGCGGCTGCAAACCTTCTGTAAACCTTATGGAACCCCGCTATAACGTTATAAGCCTTCTGGAAATCTGATTTTAAACCTCTAGCTGCCAAAAGATGTGGGGAGGGGCATGGGGTTTACATGGGGGATAGAGTTTAGGGCTATCAGGATCATCCACCTAAACCCTTCACCGTAAGCCGTAAACTCTAAACCGCTTTAGATGTCCTTCCTCAGTTTTGATCATGCCGTCAACCCGAAGGACTCCACCTCAACCAGTGTATGGGTTAAGGGTCTCGGGTTTTGAGTGAAGGGTTAAGGGCTCAGGGTTTAGGGCTAAGGGTTTAAAGTTTTAGGGTCAAGGGAATAGGGCTTAGGATTTCGGGGTTTCAGTCTGGGGGTTTGGGCAGCATATATTATAAGACCCAACACTGAAGCCCTGACAAAACTAAACAGGTATTAATTAAATCCTGTATGCAACCCTAAACCCTAAACCCTAAACCCTGCAGCCACCCAAAATCAAAGCCTGGGCTCTTGGCTCTGGAACACCTAAGCAAGCCCGTCACGCCACCATGAGCCGCAACCTACTAACCACCAAACGGGGTTTAGGGTTTAGGGTTTAGGGGTGACCAAGTCCGAAATAACCAAATCCCAAGCTCCCTGTTCCTCGGTCTATGGAATCACCAAAAATGTATCTTGTTCAGCTACCTGGGCCCTAAACCCTAAACCCCAATGACCCCACCCTGAGGTTCAGGCTAAATAAGGCCGAAACTTAAAACCCAACACCGCTACAACCACATACATAGGTAGGTAAATTTCGAAACACTGGTGCTATCTGATGTAGTACCTATCTATGGAGATATAGGTTAAAACCTGACTGGCGTTGTCCTCGCTAGAAAAGCACTGAACCCCCTAAGGTTCAGGCTAGATCCTGGAGAGCTTCGACAATGGCTTGCCGAATCGGAAGCCTTGGTCAGCAACGTCTGTGATCTTAGGGTTACCTGTAACTCCAATTACCTACAGCCTAGTTGTAACTTTTGTTTGCTGCGCGCGCTTTGGATCTTCTCCCTCTTAGCTGTAACTACCTCTTAATAAGACAAGGTATAACCCAGAAAACTGTAGGTAAATGGGTTTACAGGTAGGGTTTAGGGTGGTTTCTTCAGGGTTTAGGTTTGGGGCTGCGTGCATACGCGGCTTGGGTTACGCGGCTTCGCCAGTATGAGGACCCCGGTCAGTAGGGTTTGGGGCATACACACTATGGTAAGCTACAGCTGCAGTGTAGGGCGTCCGAGCGACTGTACTTGGAGGGTTAGCGGGACTCAGGAAGTACACCAATAGCTTATTGCCAATAACCCTCACAAGCCATAATAGAACCCTAACTATCCCCTTTATTCAGCTGCTTACTAGGCCCCCCTCCCCTGATTTTCCAAGCCTCTCACCCTGAACACTGACTGAACCCTAAACTTGACAACCTAAAAACCTTAGCCCTAACCCCCCCCAATCTTGAACCCTATAGTAGTTTCCATTTTCTTTTCATTCTCCCTATGTAGCCCCTATATATACCTATATTAGGGTTGGGGGACCCTGACCCTAAACCCTCAACCCTAAACCCTAAACCCAAAACCCTAAGCCCCAAACCCCTAAACCCTAAGACCCTAAAACCCCTAAACCCTAAACCCTTTACAGAAACCACCCAGGAACCAGAAGTGGTCCGCCGGTTCGGTCCCGAGGAAATCGACGGCCTGCGCAGCCAGCCTGGGCTGTGGATTTTCAGAAGGTCCTGTTTGTTTAGGGTTGAGGCTTGAGGGTTTAGGGTTTCGAGGTTTGAAGGTTGGAGGTTTGAAGGCTTTATATTATAAAGATCTAGGGTTTGAAGGTTTTTAGGCTTTAAGGCCTTTAAGGTTTTAAAGGGTTTAAAGTTTGAAGGTTTGAAGGGATTTTGTTTAAAAAAGTGTTAGGGTTTAGGGTTTGGTTTGAGATATAGGGTTTTAGGCTCAAGATTTTGGGAGTTCAGGGTGTAGGTTTGGTTTTTGAGGTTTGAAGTTTTTGTGTGGTGCAGGAAATATGTGTCTGTGGTTTAATGTTTGTGAGGCTTTGGGCAGGATGTTTTAGGATTTAGGGATTTAGGAGGGTTTATAGGGGTTAGGGTTTACTGTTGAAGGACTTCCGTGGGTCCTACCCCACCCCGACCCTGAATCCTCCAGCCCGAATGAGGCTTGCATAACCCTGAGCAATCCTGAGCCAGGCCGACGTTCAGTTCGGGTGTGGGGGTCTATGGAATGTGGAAGGATTTGGTAGTTTGCATAAAGGGGGAACCCCAACCTAGACCCTAAAATGAGACAATTTATCCTGGGGGCCCCAACACAGCTACCCCTGATTTTGAGAAAGCTTAAACCCTAAACGCTAAGCCCTATATGAACCCTATACAACCCCTTTAAGGGATACTGTGCCCCTAATTTTGGGACCCCCCCACCCTTTTAGGCAATTCCTACACACGAGTCACTCATCCTGGAAGCCTGAGCTCTAAGCTGTGCAGAACACTTAGGGGTCTAGGGTTTAGGGTTTAGGGGGTTTGGGTTTAGGGTTTAGGGTTTAGGGCTTAGGGTATGACCCACGAACACTGAACATGCAATTATTGTGAAGTTCTTGCATAAATATGTGTATGTATGCATATCTATATCTGGGCGTTTCCCGAAATTAGGGGTACCTTTTGGGGGCTTTCTACAATAAGGATTATCGTATTTTGGGGGTCTATCTTGGGGTCCCTTATTTAGTAGCATACATGCTAGAAACCCTCTCAGATGTAAGATCTTGCATGATCTCTGGGCTCGGCGCCCTAGAATGCCATACTCCACACCCCAAGACACAAAACCCTTAACCCCAAAATCCCCAACCCAATCAACCATGAAGTCCTAAATTCTCGACTCCCAGCTCTAGACCCCAAACTGCCAAACTCAAACCCTGAACCTTGCGCCTTTGGGGTTCCTCAAGATAGAAATTTCAGGGACCCTAGTGATATGTGTATATATATATATATGCATACATACGGTTTGTACGGGGATTATGCGGTGTCTTAGTATAGGAATTGCATTGGGAACATCCCAGATGCCGTATGCGGCTCAAGTTCTTCCAAGAAGCTCTGAGTTTGCTTGGCATGCTTTGATGAAGGCAGGCGCCACAGCGTTTCGGCGGCGCAAGTTTTCTGGCGACCGATGCCTCGATCCGATCGCGTGTAAGGGCTTAGTGCGGTTTGTGATTTATAGGTTGTCGGCCTAGGTTTATCCACTGCAGCTTGCTTTAGACCCGCGGTTGAACAAAGGAATGACAAAGTCCGAGCTCGCGATGAACACGATCTCCTTGATTTCAAGAATAAATTTTGGGCCGGGCGTGGAGTCCAAGAGCAGTGTAAATGCACAAGGCAGAAGGCACAACCTGTTTTCAGGTGGTCCAGATGTATCAGCGTTCTGGAACTAAGCCCCAAACTACCATACAACAGCAATCAAAGGGGCCAAATTACCTAACCCTAGACCCCATCCCTATATGCCAGCCCCCAAACCCCAAACCCTACGCAAATCCCAAATCCCACATCCTAAACCCCTAGGCACCCTTTGAGTTTTTCGAAGGCCAGGCACAAATCGGCCCGACTCGCCGTCAGATGAAAAGGCGCCTGAATGGCAAAGCGGAATCCAACCTCAGCTCATCGCCCCCCTAAACCCTAAATCCTAAACCCTAAACCCCAAACTTTAAACCCTAACCCAAAGGGTTCGGCTTTGGGTTTACGGTTTGAGCTTCAGGGTTTAGGGATGGGGGCTTGGGGTTCAGGGTTGCGGGTTTGGGGTTTAGGGTTCGGCGTCTAGAGTTTGGGGTTGAGGGTTTGGGGTTTGGGGTTTGAGGTTTAGGGTTTAAGGATTACGTTTTAGGCATTAAGGTTTAGCTGTAACCCCGATTACCTGCAGCTTTTTGGGTTCCACCTAATAATTACGGAATAGTTACTACTAGCTATAGGTAATATACTCTAAATGATACTAGGATCGCTTGTATGATCCAGTGTGTATTCCTTAATGAAGGGATAGTGGGTCTTCTGGGTATGCACTATCAAAAACAAGCACCTCTGACTGCGGGGATTTGAGAAAGTTGGACTGTCTTTCTTGGAGCACACGACACCTGCCAAGCACCTGAAATCACCATATGGGCTACAGTCAGTATTTCCTGTATGGTTTAATGGACATGGGCTCCTACTTAAGGAATATTTTAGGGACGTGACTGTACCAGTCTACATATGGAATCCCAAAACCCACAGCTGTTAAGAGTTCCTTGATAAGCCTATTACAGCACTGAAGAAATTTCACATGGTTTGGGAATTAGGGTTCGGGGTTGGCAAAGTTATGGGTAGCCAACTATCAGGTAGGATCCGCGGGACGCAAGAAACTGTAGGAGAAAAAAGCCCAAGGCGGCGCTCCTTGGAGTCCAAAAACTGGGTTGTTGCTGCAAAGGAGTTTAAATCAAGATACCATGATATGGGGTTTCCCCTACATTAGGGATACCTTGTTGGGGGTCTCTATAATAAGAATTATAGTGTTTTGGTGTCTAAATTGGGGTCCCCCTATTTTGGGAAACTACCATATGGGTATACAGCAAAAATACGGTTTCCTCATTATAGTACTTTACGTAATAAGTTCCCTGAAAGCTACCCAGAAGATGTCTATCCAAGAAAGGGTGGTGACGTTTGTGTCTTTGCACAGGGACACTGCAATGCCGTGAGATGTCATCTGCACGGGAACCAAACATGATTGTGGATGGCGGTGCCTAAAGGGTCCAACTATCAAAATAATGGGGTATTAGGTCCCACATACTATTTAGATTGTATTATTTGTGATCTAGATTCCCATTATTTGGGTACTCGGGAACCCTAAACCCCAGAATATACACCAACATAATCCTTTGAAACCCTAAGATTTGGGTACCTGGAGCCCCAGGGTTGTTTGAAGCCGGCATGTTTGGTGCGGATACATCGTGAGTTGAAAGCCTGCATCTAAGATTTGTCAATAATGTTTAGGGTTTAGGGATTGGGGGGGTAGTCGCACATAGGCATACCTGACCAATATCTTCAGAGACACAATAGATACATATACCAGGATATTCAAACCGAAATCCTAAGCCCCGCATGGAACACCCTCGCCCATATGGCTGTTTTTCAACATAAGGCTATAAAGGGGTTAGTGAGGGATATCTAGGACCCATATAGGGGTACACATATATATATATATGTATATATAGGACCCAAATAATAGGGTTTCAGTGCCCAAATTCCACTAATATTTAATATTTGAACCTAAAGCCCTACTATTTGGGTCCTTGGACCCTTAGGGCCTTAGGGGTTGCCAACAGGGTGAACCCACAATCTCTTTGCACATGCGCGTAAGGTCCCTCGAGACCCTGTACCCGTACGGGTCCCTGAAAGCGTCAAACGCCGAGCCTGAAGCCTGAACCTTACTTCATATATTTGATGGAGGAAATCCTGCACCACTTTTACTCCAAACTATGTTGAAATTCTCAAGGCATAGGGTAGTTAAAGTGGAGGAAGATTTCCTGAATCCACCACCTAGACCCTGGACCCTATACGCTAAATACACGCCAGACCCTAAAACCTCAACCCTAAAACCTAAATCCAGCAGGTCCCTAAAAGCCCCGCTGTCTCCTGGCCCCGCAACGGATCGGACGGGAAGGAACGCGAAAACACGCTGCGGAGGTGGCTCTTCGACTTTCCTGGGCTACAGTTTGAGGGACCTAAACCCTTAACAGAATATTACCCCAATGATTTAGCACCAAACGGTCGAACGTCATGGAACCGAAATGGAAACAGGGTTTGGGACTGGTCTGCGTGTTTCCTTAGGATTTGGGTTCAGTTTGGGGTAAGAATTGATATATGCAAAATAGCTACCCCGAGGGTCCACGTATCCAATAGTTGGGTACTGGGGTACTAGTACTTTAACCCCAAAGTATAGAAAATAATTGCCATTGGGGGGCTATGTTTAAGGGTTTGGGGCTATCATTTTACCTACTTTTCGGGTCCAGGTAATTGTAACAAGGGGTTCGGCGAATAATATGACTGTTGGGTACTAAGACCCACACAGTGAAGGTTTAGGGTTCAGGATTTAGGGGGCTAAAGGACGAGAAAGATAGATCAACATATGGAACGCGACATTGAAAATGAAGGGCTTGCAATGCAGCGGCCTAGATAAGTGGGGTGGGGTTTTGGGGTAATGCGGTCCATCACTATATGTGCACTATAAAGAATGTAATGTGGGTAATGGTTCAGGCTTTTGCAGTAGAGAGGTACCCAGAGCTTCCATGGCCCTTCATTTCAGGAGTATACATTGAATCAATTTTATTTCCAATCTCAGTACACTTGAAGGTATCTTACTGATTGTTCCTTAACATTGAAGGTTTTCGGAAGTTCTGGGCATAGAGCTTGGGATTGCATGGGGTATAGAGCATATATCCCTGAGAGCCTAAGTACTAAGTACCTAACAAGTACACACTCAGAGCCCATGTGACTCATGCATTTACTATGTAGGTGGTCGGTCCTTAAGGTATGAGTTCAACACAAGAAAGACACCCAACATGATTAGTCAACCAGTTGAAGTCCCTTGCGTAAAGGACGCCAATATTGGCATCTACAAGTAGGACAGACGGTCCGCTAGCTGTAACTCCAAACCCCTAAACCTGGCAACCTAAAACCATATGAACCCTAAACCATATGATGCTGCAAATGGAGACGGTGCCCAGTCCACGGTGCCCAGTCCTTAACCCCTCAAACGCTTAAGGTTCCAAGTGCATGGTACAAGGCTTGCAGAGTTTGGGGCACTTGGCACCCCCAAGATCCCTATACTGAATTGTGCATTTCCCCTTCCCTTTGACTCTCCATTACCCCCTACCATAGTCTTGAATATGTAAGAGGCACTAATTTTCGAACTAGTTACATCTTTATCCAAAGTTGACGTGTGTTCTTTTGGTTCAGAGGATTTCTCTAATATCCAAACCTGTAGATCTTGTGAATACAAAGGAGGCCAGTATCGTAGTTTCCTAAATCTGGGGGACCCCAATACACAATAGTCCTTACAATGGGGAACCCCCAAAACGTACCCTAATTTTGCACAACCCAAAACCCTTTACAACCTCTGTATGACCCTACATAACCCCCATATCCGTAGATTAGCTCCTAAACCCTAATCCCTTAACCCCCCCATATTCCGAAAGCCAGGCTTCGGAAGTGCCACCACGACGTCCTCATGACCACTGATCTGAAAGCGCGTCGTGCACCTGGATCCAAGGTACCAGGCAATTCAGGGTTTTTGGGTTTAAGGTTTAAAGTTCAGGGTCTAGGGTTTAGGGTTTAGGGTTTAGGGTTGAAGGTTGAGAGTGTAAGGTTCAGGGTTTAGGGTGGATCCAAGGTACGAGTTGGGTCCTGGCCTCTTAGTAGGGAATATGGGAATATGATCCGTATACAGTCCTCTTCTATTTCATGTATTCCCTTATTCCCTACTAAGAACCAGTAAGTCAGGGAGGGGCTAAAGAGGATAGAGCAGGATTCCCACAGCGCACTCCCCAAACCCGATTGAGGAACAAGCCGTCCCCTTTGATCTCCTGGTAGTTTCTAAGCACTGCATCCTGCACATGATGCAGGTTCTCGGCCATCTCTGCAATCCTCTTGTCGGTCTTGCCGCTCTTCTGCTCAAACGCGATCGCGTGCGCCGTCTGCGATGCGCGTCACCTCCTTCGAAAGATAGCTCACCGCGTGCGCCGTCTGCGACTTCACCTCCTTCGAAATCCCAGAGGGTCGAAGTACCCCATAATTAGGTACTTTTGTTTTGGTTAATAGTACCTATAGTACAGGTCTTGGGTAAGTATATGGGTGGTTGTCAAAATTATGGGTCCCTTTTGGATCCCTATTATAATACGGCACCTAATATTTAGGGTACCCAAAAAGGGACCATAATTTTGACAACCACCCATATGATTATTGGGTACTTGGACCCTTAGGGGAATGTAGCTCACTTGCAGGTTCATCTGTGCATCGTCCTTCGAGCCACAGCTCGTAGGTGCCCTCTGGGTTTAGGCATGAAGTATAATTAGGGATGGATTAAAGGGTTCATTAGGGTTTAGGCATTAAAGGGTTTATATGGTTTATTGGGATGGATTAAAGGGTTTAGGAATTGAAGGGTTTGGGGCCTAGGGATGGATTAAAGGGTTTACGGCTCATGAGGGGGATTAAAGGTTAAAGGGTGTATTTTATTATTAGGGATTAAGGGGTTAGAGGTTTAGGGAGAAAAGCCCCCTGCCTCCCGCCATAAGGGCCTACATCGTCTTTTGTCCTCAGCATTTACAAGGGTGCTATTGTCTTGTCTAGGTAAGTTTGGGGAGGGATACATATCAAGATCAACAAGCTTTGAACACCTCAGAGGGGCCCAAGTCAGTTGAAGGCTTTAGATCAGGAATGTATCGTACTATGCTTAGACTATGGTTGCGAGGATTGAAAAGAGATGATATTGGGTTTCCTAAAGCTTCTACTTTACAAGCTCCATTATAAGCCGGAAACCCTAAGCGCTTATATAAACTACCTTGAATTTCATGTTCCATTGTCTTTTCCATTTGCTTCATCATTTGCATAACATCACTAATCCCTAAACCCAAAACCCGGTTTAGGGCTTAGGGCTTAGGGACTCGAAGCCCTAAACCCTAAATAACGCCAATATATTGAAAGTAAGGGCTGGAAGGGTCCTGCCACGCCTAGCTTGGAATCTTTGTAGACCGGCGAATTGCAGGAATCGTGACCGCCCTGGGGTTTAGGCCAAGTTTAGGCTTTACGGTCTGGGATCGCTCCAACTCGTCAACCCTAAACTTTCCGTGCGTAGAGCTCAGTAAGCTCTAAAGATAAACATTCAACTAATTCCTGGCATGCTGCTCCGGGAGGACCAGCCTTAGATGTAGCGTCCCGCTTAAGTAGATAGAATATGGCTTTGGGTGTATTATATATTAGTATAATAAGATTGCCGTAGACCTTGTATTCTATCTACTTAAGTTGCTTAAGGGGGACTATAATTTGCGAACTCGTTGGTCATACGCTAGCAACTATCCAATTGTAGTTCAAACTACCTAGAGATACTACCCTAAACCCATAAGTCCGACTCCTAAACCTTAAGCCTCGACTCCCGACTTCTAACTCCTGAACCTTGTGCCCCCCACCGAAACCCCAAAACACCCGGCCCTAACTCCTAAACCCTAAACCGTAGATCTTAAAAGCTCAGATTTGGACACATAAGCCCTAACATCCATCCCCTAAATCCTCAATCATAGATCTGAAGCCTGAATGATGAACCCTTCATCCTGAACCGCAAGAACTAAATAAAGCCTTCAAGCCCAATGGAGTATAGGGTTCAGGGTCTAGCCCTGAACCACAACTCCCAAACCCTAAGCCCCAAAGCCTAGACCCTAAATCATAACCAAGTCGCTCTTCCACAAGAACAGGGGGCTCGCTGCCCTTCTGTTCATAGAGCTCCCGCGTGGTGGCGGTCCGGGGATCCTGGTGACCGGACAGCATCCTCGGCTAAGCGGGGGTTTAGGGTCTGGGGTTTGGTGATTGTTGTTTAGGGCTTAGGATTTGAGGTTTGGGGGGAAGGGCTTGGGGTTTAGGATTAGGTTTTCGCGTTAGTGTTTGGGGTTAGGGCCGAGGGTTAGGTTTAAGGGTTTAGGCTTAGGGCTTAGGATTTAGCAGGCTGTTCTGGGTTAGCGATAAAGAAACGGGAAGCTGCAATTTATGGTTTAAGGTGTGGGGTATGGGTTGGTCACTAGGGAATGGAGAATGAAGTGAAATCCACATGGAAACTGCGACCCTGTAGAGTGCGTGGCTCGAGATTTATGCTTCAGGCCTTCTGGTTTCCTGTTAGAAGCCGAGGCCGGGCCGGACCCACCCAAGTGCTACCCAAATTTTGCATGTTTGTGGTACTATCAATTGCAGTACAGGCTTGGGAGAAGTAGATGATTATTGGGTACTTGGACTCTTGGGGTTATGTCAACATAGCAGGGCGCATGCCCAGCATTTTGCAGCCCGACCCTTACCCACAGGATCTTGTACCACCCCCCCAAAACTTCAAACAAGGGCTCCATTTGGAGGTGAAGGGATTCATGCAGCATCACAAAGGTTACTGGTAGGGAGGTCCCTTTTAGAGGATGCCAGGCAGGATTCTAGGTCTCTTTCAAGGACTAGAACCCTACTCTTTCCTGTTTATTGGTGACCGCTTTTCGTCAGTAGCTCAACCAAATCCTTGAAAGTTACCTCCAGAAATCCGATCCCCCTTGCCCACGCAGAATCTTTACAAGCTATACATCCTCTGTAGCTCTTTGATGCTTTTCACGCCTGATACCAACAGCATCCTAAACTCTGAAAGATTTGGAACGCTGAGTCATTGTCACCTTTAAGCCTTCTGTAGCGCTTGGGGCCTTAGGGTTAAAGCAAGCTTCTCGGATGGGGCTTCCAATACATGTGAACTCGAATAATAATAAACCCCGGATTCTACTATACGCCTTGTTATTCTGTGGATCCTGATAACGGATCCTGTTGGAAGGCCTAAACATCGTGGCCTACCCTAAGCCCTAAACCTAAACCCCTAAACCTAAACCAAAAAACCTCTAAACCCTAAAACCCTAAACCCTAAAACCCTAAACCCTAAAACCCTAAACCCTAAAACCCTAAACCCTAAACCCTAATTCCCTAACACCAAAAAAGCTCTAAACCCTAAAACCCTAAAACCTAAACCCTAATTCCCTAAATCCAAAATCCTCTGAGCATCATCCTGGCCCAGGTATCCTGCTCTGAGTCTTCCTCGGCGGTCCAGTCGCCCCTGAGGCCGATCTCCTTAGCCGAAAACCCCCCAGGTTTAGGGTTTAGGGTTTATGGTTTAGGGTTTATGGTTCAGGGTTTAGGGTTTAGGTTTTAGGGTTTTTGGGTTCGATTTAAAGGGGTATATAGGGTTACATATCAATATGGGCTATCGTCTAAACTCCTTAAAGGGGGTTATATAGGGAACTTTATTGGGGAGTATTATAGGGCTTATTGAGGGGGATACTAGGAGACTATAGCTCATATGGATATACAGGGATATCAGACCTAGCCCTGTAGGTATCGATCCCACCCTAAGGACCCTAAGGGTCCAAGTACCCAACTAACAAGTACTTCAGGCACCGTATACATATGCCGTATACCCCCGTCTAGTCCTATATGTACTCTACCATATATATATATATGTATATATATATATATATTATGTGTGTGTGTGTATGTATAATCCTGTTATTGCCGCAAACAATCCCTCGGTGTGTAAAGCCTGGCGGCTGTAGGCTTCAATCATGCGCTCTACAGGCAGCAAAAGAAATCGAACATGGGATGGAAACAGTTTTTAGGAATTATATAGGGTCGTGTATAGAGGAATTTTGCATGGGGACTCTGATTGAAACAGGCCCTGCGCTATAAGACCCGTATTACAACGAAGTTAGTGAGATCTAATAATAGAGAATGGGGGCCCATGACCAGGCCTGGGAGGCCCTGGGACCCTTGGAGGCCCTGGGAGGAGGCCCTGGAGAGCCTTTAAAAAGGGGCCCCCTGGGAGAGCTTGGGAGGTCCTGACAGGCCCTGGGAGGCCCTAGGGAGCGGGCTTACAAGAAGACACTTTCAAATTTGGTTGGAGGATCCTGATCATGTGCGTGTAGGTCGTATAGTCCAGGCTTCGGCAAGTACATGGTAAATAATTATCAGGTGCTTGGATGTTTTGGTTAGGCAAGTACGAGCAAACTACTGCAGCTCACGATCCTTGAGCCCTAAACCCTAAACCATCCTAAACCCTAAAACCCTAAACCCTAAAACCCTAAACCCTAAGCCCCAAACCCTAAACCCAACCCCAAGCCCGCGCTTTCTAGTGTCTCAGGTGCTTAGAGTCTAGGACCGAGCGAGGAGCCGCTAGAATTATGACGCCCCTCCAAGGGATCCAAAAAATGGCACCCCCAATAATCCCAGAGGTTCCCCGATGTAGTAGGGTTCATATCAGGGGAGAGGTAAATCCCAAACCCATGGGTTCATATTGGGGGGCGGGTGGAACACTCTAACAATCCCCGAGGTTCCCCAATGTAGTAGGGTTCACATTAGGGGGGGGGTTAAATACCAAACCCATGGGTTCATATTGGGGGGNNGGGGGGGTCAATTTTTTGGATCCTTGAAGGGGTCTCGGCAAGTGGCAGTTTCCCAAAACAGGTGGACCCCAATATAAACCAAAATACTACAATCCTTGTCATTGGGACCCCTCAAATGGTACCCCTAGTTTTGGGAGATCCCCACTTATGACCCAGTCTCCATGACCCGGCGCAAGAAGAGCAACTGAGCGCAGTCTGCCTGCACCAGTTTTAGGGTTTAGGGTTTAGCGTTCAGAGTTTAGCGTTCAGGGTTTAGGGTTCAGGCTTTAGGGCTTAGGGTTTAAGGTTCAGGGTTCAGGGTTTAGGGTTATCCTACCCACACCCAAGCTGAAAAGCCCAAAGGAGATATAGAGATATATACTTGCTACCTATTCCCCAAACCCTAAACCCTACGAAGACTACTGAACCGGGCCTAAGCCCTTCCTAGTCGAATATCAAATTTGGCCCCTGCTCTAAAAAGTTTCTCATGGGGAGTATCTGACGTTATGAGGGTTAAAGGGGGTGATCAGTCCTTGCTCGCTTGGCGAGGCTACAGCCTCAACCCTGAACTACACCAAAGGAGGCTTAGGGTTTTAGGGTGCATGGGGGCTGGGTAAAGCCATCCCAGAAGGTCCCCAAATATCCATTGATGCAGCTGTTTTGATATTCGCAACTGTGAGCATGTGGCGCCTTGCCCAAGCATAACCCTAAACCCTAAACCCTATGAGGGACCACCTAAACCCAAGCCTGGCTTCACCAAAAAAAACAACTGACGAGATACACCAAACTTTGGGGTTTAGGGTTTACTGGGTTGCTGTCAGGACTTTAAATTACATCACCATAGCGGTATTTATCTATTTAAAATAGGTAACAGGGTTTCCCCAAACATAGTACCTTGAATTAAGTTCCTTAACAGCAACCCAGCTTAGAGGATACAACCCTACCTCGCTTGCTCATTTGGTGAAGTGAAAAAGTCAACATTGCAGTCTTGATTTCTGGGTATGGGGGTTTAGGGTTTAGGGTTTAGGGTTTAGGGGGTTTAGGGTTTAGGGTTGGGTACCTCAAACAACCTCACATGATGTTGGTAATCGCTTCAGATAGCCAGCATATAGAACCCAAAGGGTCTATGTAGGTATATGGGATATACTTGGGCCTTAAAGTAGGTATATGGGAACCACTTTGGGCCCTAAGTATATACNNACCTACATGGACCCTTTGGGGAACCAGCTTCCGCTTCATGTCCGGTTTGACTCTTTATTCTTCAGGTTTGATCCCCTAAAGCGATGGGCAGGGATTTCCTGAGAAACTCTGAGAAACCTTAGCACATGGCGCCGGCCCTCAACTCAACGGTATGGGTTAAGCGCTAAGAGTTTAGGGATTAGGGGTTTAGGGTTTAAGGACTACAGTAGGTATATTAAGGCCCCATTACTTCATATCTAGGGGATATTACTGTAAAGGGGATTGACCTGATTTAGGGCTTAGGAGGATCACTGTCATTGCATAACCCTTAGGGTGCCCGCTAAAGAGACACCCTAAACCCTAAACTGCGAACCCTCAACCCTGAAACCCTGAACCCCAGGTGGGCTCTGAGGGCTCCTGGATAGTCTGCATCTCGCTGCGAATACTGGGCACAGACTTGCTGGGGTCAGACAGCGGCAGGTAGAAGACCTCAGTTAGGCTGTGGAATTACCTTCTGAGTGGGGCAGTGAATGTACGGACGATAAGATATACGACTATACATGGGGAGGATACTGGGATTATTGTGGGGATCCACTCCCCCACTCTACCTTAAGCACCAGTATGGTTCATGGTCTAGCCGGTTCAGCGTGTAGGGTGGGCCCGTGGAAAGTGCAGGTCCAGGGCGATGGTTTATATACACTCAGCGTCCCCTGAGTAAACAAGTTCGGGGCCCAGGGTCGAGGGAACCTACAGCCAATCTGAATGTAGAGCTTTTGATACGTGCAACCCTAGGTAAGATCATTCTGTAAACGTAGTAAGCGCAGTAACAACAATAATGGTAATAAGAGCAAAAGTAGCGGTAGTAGTTCTTGTTGTTGTCGTCGTAGTAATCGTCATAGTAGTAGAGTTAGTCGCAGTAGTAGCAGCAGTAGCAGTAGTTGCAGCAGGAGCAGGAACAAAAGTCGTAGCAATGGCAATAGTAGGAGGAGGCCTGTTGGCGCGATAGGCAGATCTGAACCCTGAGTGCTTTAACTTCTGTGCTTGAACCGTGCAATTAAGCAATTATAGGCCTAAACCTCCAATTCTTGCACCCAGCAGCCCGCATGTTCCTGCGCTCTTGTACAACCCAAAATATATCCTCAACCTAGGAACCTCCTGTAGGTAGGTACTTCGGCTTGAAGGACACAAAATGCAAATCGGGTATGAAGTATGAACGCTCCTTAAGTGTGGATGCATATGAGTTTCCCAAAGTAATCCTTACACAAATCCTAAAGGTGACACTGTGACCCCTCATAGTCTTGTTGTAATCCGCGGGATCCATAGAGTCCCCTAGACTTGCGGGCTCTGAGACACCCCACAAAATCTAGTCAGAGGTAACCCCTACATCTGAAACTTCAGCAGCCCGAAACCTTAAACTCTGAGGCCTAAAAACCCCTACACATTAAACCTTAAACCTTCAGACCTAAACCCTAAAACCTAAGACTCTAAACCCTAAAACGCTAATCTTTGAAACCCTTGAACCCTGAGGCCCATGATTACCCAAACCGTAAACTTGATCCTTCAATCCTTGAGCCTCACAGAAAAAAGATTCCCTGAACCCTGAGGGTTCAGGATTTAGGGCTTAGCCTAAACCTCATAGATATTACCCTAAACCCTATGAAGCCGTAACCCTAAACCAGCTTAGTAGTAGGTACCCATGAATCAATTGGTAAAACCCGTAAAGCTGTAGGGTATTGGGGCTACAGGTAATCCCTGTAAACCCTAAAACCTGAACCTTCAAGCTAAGGAACTCTGTAAAGCTGAAAATTCAGCCAAGTCTCCGTGTCACCGCGCCCATGTGCCTCGCGAACTTCGCTTGGCAACGCGCTAACCTCGTCCTCCTGAACTTGAGCTTAAGAATTAGGACTTCAGGTTTGGGGTTTCAGGTTTCCGGCTTCGGGTTTAGGTTTTAGGCTCTAAGTCTACCAGTGATGCCCGCTCGGGGTAAACAGTGGCTTGTTCAACCTGCCCATTTGGAGCCCTGAAAGTATTAGGTTGAAGGCTTGATTTTTTTGTACTTCGTGTCTGGAATGAGTAATCTGTACATCCCAAAGGCTAACTCATAAATAGGTAAGACGTTGGCACTCGAACACTACCTCATGGAGCCTTCTAACTTATGAAGCCATGTATTCGGGATACTACATACAGGTACCCAATATAAATGTTAATCCTCTTCCCCTAATATTCACCCCCCAAACCCCTAATATTGAATACTCCCAATCTATCATCATATACCACGATGGGCAGTAGTTAATATTAGGCCTAAACCTTAATCCCTAAACCCTAAACCCTAAACCCCAAACCCTAAACCCTAAACCCTAAACCCTTATCCCTAAACCCTGAGCAAAAGGAGGAAGCCTGGCCATGATGTGGAGTAACAATTAAGCCGGGTCCAGGTAGCGAGCAATCATGTACGTGCCCTGTAGGGTTTAGGGTTTAGGGTGTAGGGTTTATGTACGTGCCCCAGTATATTGGATTTATACTGTGGGGGGGTGGGGTTAAGGCTTAGGGTGGATATTGGGGGTTGTATACGGATAATGGAAAACAAAAGTAGTATCTTGGGATTATGTGGGGAAAATGGACAAACCGAAACTACTAAATAGTCTATTGGGGTTATGTTGGGGTAGTGAAAAAGAAAATGGAAACTACTATATCATACAAAAAACTCTTCATTACTCCCCCTGTGACGCGGACAAAATCCCAACTACGTCCGGCGCCCAAAACCCCTAAGCCCTAACTATGGCAGTCGAAGCAGGATCATGAGGGTCCTTTTCTCCAGTTCGAACCTTCTACAGGGATTGTTTGAGAAACTGCCTTCCCATATGTAAGAAATGCCTGGGCTGTACTGTAGATCCAAATGCTTGTATCTGGATTGGGCACCTGTGCACGAAAGATGCGAGTCTACCCCCAGAGCATCTTGTATGGGGACTGGGCAACGGCGGCCAACCAATCCGGAATCTGGGCTTTCAGCGTCCATACAATCTTACATTTGCCTTAACCCTGAATAAACACTACACCATGAACCCCACATGCAGAGCTACTGTTAGTGGACAGTAGTCTTTCTACGTCACCTTCACAAGGCTTCCAAGGTGGAACAGATGGAGATTTCCCAGCACAGCGCCCAAAACATCCCTGGAAGAGAGCTTCAGAGTTCCCGTTAAAGCTCTGTATGTCTCTGGGATAAGTAAATTCCCTAAACCCTAAATCATGAGACCCATAATCCCCAAGCCCTAAAACTGTAAACCCTAAACCTTAAATCATGAGCCCCATAAGCCCCAGGCCCCTAAAATCTAAATCAGACGAAAGGTACAACCTAACCCCTAAACCCTAATACCATAAAATCCTAAAACCATAAACCCTCTATCAGACTAAAGTTACAACTTCAACCCTAAAAGCAGAAATCTAAAAGCCTAAACCCTAAAATACTAAAGCTAAAACCTGAAAGCTTATACTTCTCAAATTGATTCGTGGCTCCTCCAACCACTGTGGTGTCAGCCTCCACCGCCCAGGGTTTAGGGCTTAGGGTTTATAGGAATTAGGGTTTAGGGTTTTTAGGCTTTAGGGTTTAGGACTTAGGGTTTAGGGTGTATACGATTTAGGGTTTAGGGTTTAGGATTTAGGGTTTAGGGTGTGCAGGGTTCAGGGTTTAGGGTGCGCAGGGTTCGCTTGTACTGTTACCACAGGTACCACAGGCTTTGGAGGCTTCAGTGTCTTCCAGACGTTTGGAGTCTTTGCGGTTTGACTGTTGGTGGATAGCGCTTGTAGGTTTAGCGTTTGTGGGGCTTTGACTCTCTTAGGGGTTGTACTCCAAGGCTGAGGTTCACCCGGGTATAGGGCTGGACGACTTCAGCATCCAAAGTCTTGTCTGCTGATTGCATGGTGGGTCATGATCCTGCATGGTATATGAAAGTCTTAGTTTACCGCCCCCGATATACACATCCACCAACCCTATGGAACCCTATTTACGTTGCTTCAGCCTTGACAGGGAAGGCATACATAATCATTATGTGAAATTTTCTTAAGTGGGGGAACCCCCGGGGACCCCAGGGATGTAAGGATTATACGACAGGGATCGTCACTGGGAATTAATGTCGGGGTTGTTCTGAGACACGCCCACAGCCGGCCCAGTTTCGACCATTGTCCTGCAACACGGGGCATACATGGACGCTTGAATCAAGATTGGATGAGGGTAGTGTAGAGGCCTACATAATCAGCAGCATCAGTTTGAGATGTGTTTTAGAGATACCTTATACCACCGCTGTACAAGACTCTAGGGACATCATGTTGATAGTAACTTACAGTAAGCCCCTATAATACCTTAGGAGGAACCCCCACCCTGTAATAGTGGTATAGTAGGAACATAAAAGGCTCACCCAAATGCCTAATCCCAAAGCCCCAAAACCTCCAGCTCTAGTATGAGTAGATACCCTAAACCCTAAGCCCTCTGTCCTTTATAGATATAAATCCCTGAAGCCTTGAATCCTAGCTCTATTGCCTTGAGCTCCAGGTATGGTCTGCGCAGATATTAGTCCCAAAGCCTTGAACCCTGAGATTCTGGTTGAGGGTGTAGGGTTTGGAGTTTAGAGTTTAGGGTTTGGGGTGTCCAGCCAAGTAGCATTCCTAAGCCAGCTGACGAAAACTTGAAGCGCCAGCCGCGCGAAAGCACCTGCGCATCATATTGACAGGGGTGTTGTTCAGATTCTCCAAAAATGGGGAGGAGTATCAAAGTAAGTAGTACAAGACACAGTAGCAGCAATGACAATAGTAACACTTCCCACAACAGTCAAACTACGAGTACTCGTAGTACCAGCAGAAAGTATACCAATAATAGTCAGGTGTAGGAACACGGGCTCGGCGAGAAGGGGCACCTCTTTGAAGGGGCCGTACTCAGCTGTCAGAAAATTCTATTTGGGTGGTGCCATACAACAAGGGACATCAAGAACAATACCACAAGGCCACTAGCCACTAGCCTTTCGTTTGGGGATGTTATCCTTTGTGTTGGTGCCGGCTATTTTTTCGGGACTTTTTCAATGCCTCACACATCCTGGAAAGACGCAGCTTCCACAAGGAGCGTTGGAATCCCAGATTAGGGTTGATCCATGCTGAGGATCATCATCTATAGTACTTTGGTGTGTGTGTGTGTGTGTGCGGGAGACACCTTTGACAAGACGCAACATGCAGAATCACACAGAACATCAGACCAAAGTGGTTCTGGAATTACCTTGAGACTGTCTAGGCCGCGGCACTTCAAAAAATGAACTTGTGACACTTTATGCACCCCCCAAAAAAGAATCCCTCCAATATCCTCCAATTAGTCTCTCTGGATTTCCAACATGCAGTCTCTAATTGAGTCTCTACGCAGAGGGAAGCATCCGCTCGATGTTCTTTAAATGAAGAATCCACACTAGCAACCAAAACTGTGTATATAAGATAGCTTAGTGTCATGTCTGAAGGTCTTTCTGCACTTTTCACATCCTTAGACTCACTTCTAGCAGAACGTCACTATTGAGGGCCATGTGGGGGTTTCTGAAAATAACGGGGCGCTCAGAGACCCTGAAGATGTCTGGGGATTGCAAAGTCCTTACGGGGTACCCTGTAAGGGCCTGCTAGAGGGATGACTTAGACGGAAGATCCCATGTGGATGCCCAGGGACCCTAAACCCTATGCCCGCCCTCAACCCTAATGAAATCCTAAACCCTAAACCCTAAACCCTAAACCCTGGATCCTAAACCCAAAACCCAAAACCCTAAAGCCTAAACCCTAAACCGCATGCTTTAATGCGGCTGGGACACATGCGGCTCGTCCGTGACGCGAAAAACGGACTTCCAGCCAACTCCTTTGTAGCCCGTCGTAGTCCCAGTCGCCTTGCGCCCGGCTCTGGCTTAGGGTTTAAGGTTTAGGGTCTAGTTCAGAGTTTGAAGGCTTATACGGTTTAGGATTCAAACCATGGGCCCCTAGTATGGGCCCTTAACTGCGAAACTATTTTTACTCCAAATGTAGTCGTAAGGATCCCTAGACTCCACCTTCAAAGGGCTAAGGGCCTTGTATTTGGGGCCCATACTTCCAACCTCAGACTGTTGCAAAGATTATAGGGTTTAAGGCATATGTTTTTAGGTTTTAGGGTTTAGGGGGTCTAAGGCATAGGGTTTAGGGTTTAGGGTTTATAGGGTTATAGGGTTCAGGGGGTTTAGGGTTTAGGGGGTTTCGGGTTAAGGGGTGTTTAGGGTCATAGGGTTTTAGGGTCCAAGGTCTACAAACACGGCAGACTCCTGCCGGAATCTATTCTGACCATTGACAGCCTGCAGCCCAAATCCTGAAACCTAGCCTAGATCGAAATTCTAACCCTGAACTCTCAACCTACAGCCTGAACCCTTCTCGCAAAACCCTAACCCCAACTCTCACCCCTAATCCCAATCCCTAAAGCTCTCCAGCTCCATGCCTGGGATTTCGAAGACCGAGAAATATCGCAAAGTGCTCTCACATCCGCCTGGCAGCATAGAGCACAGCTCAGAAAAGGGTGGATGTCTAGAAGATCCCAAATAGGACAGACCCGAAAGAGGCATATGTAGACGGGAATGCCTGGCGTTTGGACTGCAAATCTTTCTCAAGCACTACAGCGCCTGGGGATCAAGGGTTACCCGCTGGCGCTGACAAGGCAGTGTGGGAGTTTACACAAGTACCATTGTGAGTTGTCAGGGGTTTAACTGGGTTGACTGCATGGATCCGCTACTCCAACAAACCTTGAGCACCAGTAAACTTGGTAAGTAAAGGGTGCGTGTTAAGGTTTTAGGTGTTACTCGTTATGGGTAAGTGTTTGGCCTTTACAGCTGTTGGCCACGTATAGCAAGAAGCCTTTGCACTGCCCTTTTTGGGAAGTCCTTAAGTTTAAGGAGGAGAAGATGAGATTAAAACATTTAGGGTTTAGGGTTACCCTAAACCCTAAACCCGCAGCTTCCGGGCAGAGTACAAGCCTGAAGGTAGGAGATAGGGTTCAGTGCTGAGGCTGCGCGGCATGAAGTTCTACATAACCGAGAGTATGACGAGGTGAAGCGCGATACCCGGAAACAAAGTTGGCTCATCCTATTGGTGTTTCAGGGAGAATGGGGAAGTTAACATAGGTACAGCTATAGGGGTATATATGGGGATTATCTTAGCTTGTTATAGGGATCCACTCTCCCTGGAGCACCAGTGAATCATAGGCAAGGGTGTGGGGAGGGGTTGGACTGACCAAGGTGGCAGCAACGGCAAGAGCAGTTCCGTGGCAAATTGTAGCGTGCACCCTAAGAGTTGGGGGTGTATGTGGTTCTTGCAAGGTTTAATGTACATATGTAGCGTTTGGGTTAACCCAAAGGTCTTGCTACTCCATCGGCTCTAGGCTTCACTATCAAGGCCAAATTCCTGCGTTCTCCACTGCACCCCATAGCACTCCCTATGACTGTGACAATGCCAACCAATGAACAATAGGGTTCAGCATACAGGACGAGACACTATGTTCAATCGCTCTTCAGCATAAGGAACCTACAAAACGGACAGAGCTTGCAGGCGAAACGATAACAATGATGTCGCACAGCAAGCTCAACAGCAATACTCAGCGCACTAAGAACCACAATACATAAAACAAACAAATAACAAGAATAAACCCCAAACCCTAAAAAACATAACCCTAAAACCTTAAAGAGCAGCCCTATGCCGTCAGCGTGGCTTGCCTCTGTCAGGCCTTGCTCATTGTTCGCCTAAGGGTGCTGGGTTTAGGATTTATGGGGTTTAGGATTTAGAGGGGTTTGGAATTCATAGGGTTAGGTTTGGGGTTTGAGTGTTTAATATTTGAAAATTCAGGGTTTACGGGATAGCCGTCAAGGAAAGTGACATCTCTCTGGCACCTTTCGAGCGATCCTCAAAAAATCTCGGGGCCTGAATGATTACCAATATCAGCTTCAGGCCTGGTATAGGTACGCTGGACTATAATCATACCAGGAATCTGGGCGTCGTAATTATTTAGCATGCTGTATTATGCGCCCCTTTCCTGGCGGTCCCTCATTCGTTTTCATAGGTCCTGGTTGCTGGATTGGTGGCTGAAGCCCTGATCAAAGCCTCTAGCGGCGCCTAAAATCACGATCTGCAAAGCATGTGGATGGTTTCCCATAGATGAAGCTCCGAAAGGCTAGGTGCCATGTTCTACGTGGTACCCCGAAAAGCTGACATGCTCAGAACAACCCAGATAATACAACCCTACACTCTACGTGCAGGTTCCAGAAAATGTACACATAAAAGGGAACAGCAACTATAATCCAACTATGACCGTATTAGTGGCCTTAAGGGATTCTTCGTTGACCAGTAGAAGTACAAATATGACTGGGTGACCAAAAGCTCTTAACCTCCAGGCTTCTTAGATTTCAACAGAAGGGTTTAGGGTTTAAGGTTTAGGGTCTCCAACATAAGCCCTAAACCCTAAACCCTAAATCCTAAACCCTAAACCCTAAACCCTGAACCCTGAACCCTAAACCATGCGGCTTCGGCCAAGGAGCTGCCATGAAGTAAGGTTGTCCAGAGCCCTCCATCCTGTTGCGTTGGGGGGGGGAGGCTTTGGGGCTGGAAAGATTGTAGAGTTTAGGATTGAAGGTTAAGGTTTAGGGGGGGTTAGGGTTTAGAGGGTCTAGGGTTTAGGGGGTCAGGATGTGGGGGTCCAAGGTGTGACCCTAAGCCCTAAACCCCGGGTTTAGGGTTAGGGTCCCTATCCCGAAAGATGCCGGTGTATGCTTTGGGCGCACGCGGGGTCACATTCGCACCACACGAATTTGCGGGCCTTAGTAAACACTCCGGAATCGGCACTTGAACGCTCCCCTACAACAATTCCAGCTGTTTATCGTGGGCTTCTAAGAGCAACATGGCAAAAACATGTTCATGACACCCCCGGCAATGTGTGTATTTGTTTTAAACCTTGGTGTGCTGAATTCATATTTGAAGTCCAGGAGTGCTAACGCTCAGGATAGGATGTCTGACAGTTCTGCAACAGGAAATTGTCGGCTGACTCAAAGTCAGCGATTGATGTGTTGAACTGAGGCTTCATGAAGCGCTAAAAACTTTGTGGATCAGCGCGCAACACTACGAGATTTCAATGCGAATAGGGTCTGCAAATTAGCGCATCTAGACCTCTCTGGCTTGCAGCGGGGAATGGACACATGCACCAAGTTGATTGCAACATTGGGATAGCAGAATTGTTTAAGAAGTTCCCAAACCCCAAATAATAGGTATGGTGCGCTTATTGCAGTGCGTACTTCCCCACTCCCCCCCCCC
>CAJNIZ010046910.1:21006-31744 GCA_905231905.1 Symbiodinium pilosum | reverse complement strand
TGATTCTCCATCATAGGGGGATAATCCCTTAATTTAAGTTCCTTAACAGCAACCCAGTAATCGCTCTTGATTCAGAAGCAAAGCTGAGAGATGACAGGGAGGTTGTTGAGTGCCCCTTCTGACCTTGCTAGGGTTTAGGGTTTAGGGGTTTAGGGTTTAGGGTTTAGGGGTTAGGGTTTAGGGGTTTAGGGTTTAGGGTTTAGGGTTTAGGGGTTTAGGGTTTATAGGGTTTAGCCTTTAGGGTAAAACCTTCAGCCTCAACAATGTGCCGCCGAGTTGTGGGAGAAAACACAGCTGGCTACGGATGTAACAAAACTAATATACCCCTGATAATGAGCCTTCCCCTCCCCTAACAATGAATACCACTTCAGTACGAAGGAACTATGTTGGGGTTGATTTGTTTAGGGCTGGGGGCTATTATTAGATAGATGGGATTGAGGATTTCTTCCACAGAGCAGGCTCCAAGAATCAAAATCTTGGGCTAGAGACCCGAAAAAGGGTAGGCAACTGAGATAGGCAAGACCCTTTTACAGCACGATACGCTCCCTGAAGAATTGTAGCAATTTCCGTGCTGCTTCATTGTCTTTGGCTGCGTTTCCGGGCCAAATACAACGTGAAGGGGCCGAACGAACGCAATCGCACCGCGTAAGACCTTCTCGCACAAGAGAGTTCATATACGCATGGCAGACTGCCAAGAAAGCATGTAGAAGGTAACAGGTTTAGGGTTTAGAGCCTAGGGAACTGGAGGTCCTCCTTACGTTCGTAGCCTCCAAATACCTGTCCTGAAACACAAAAAAAAAGCGGACCGCTGATTTGGAAATGTTCCTACCAGCCCAGGCCCTAGATGAAGTGCTACCTTGCTGGACTGGGCTTAGGGTTTAAGGTGTTAAGGTTTTAGGGTTTGGGGTTGAGGGCTTTGGGGTTTTCGATTCTGTTCAGGCTTTCGAGTTTAGGGTCTTAGGGCTTAGGGTGTAAGCCTTCCCGTAAATCAATTGGCCGGGATGTGGCCAGCTGGATGGCAACCATTGCGATATAAGGTACAAGGTACTTGAAAGCATTGCAAGCATATGGCTGTTTCAGGAACTGGCTAGCTAATTCCCGGCCAATATCAGCAAATCATCTCTCGAGCATGACTCCCATGTTCCTCTTCCCATGCCCTGTGCATCAGGTCCTTTTGGGTTAAGCCGTTTACCCTGAAGCATTGCATGCTCTTGTGAGATATAGTCTAAACTCCTTCTGGGAGGTTATATAGGAGACTATACCGGGGACTACTGTAAGGAGCTAATAAGGGGGAAACCAGCAAGTTTGGACTGTAGCTGTTGTGGTCCTGAAGAATTCGGAACTACCGCGGCAGATCTTTCGGCGATGTCCTTGGATCAGTTGAAACTGGCAGAAGGCCAGGGTTCAGGGATTAGGGCTTAGGGTTTAAGGTTTAGGGCTTTGGACTTAGGGAACAAAGGATCCTTGAAGTAGGGAGGTTCAAGGCAAACCACTAGAATTCGCAGGGGGGCTTCTGGGGTGATCACAGTAAACATGGAGGAGTATCATGCGACCCGCACCTTTTGGACCCCGTCCGTCAAGAACACTGTGACTCCGTAAAAACACGTGTGGTCCACAACTGGACTTCTGAAAGAGCTGATGATAAGTCTGGCCGTTCCATACTAATTTCAGAACGTGAAATTATACAAAAAATCAGTTTAGGCGAGGTCGGGTGAGGTCCTCACAATTTACCCAGCCAGATCTTATCCGGCTCCAGGCGCTTCGTAAGTTGTAATGCCTGTAGTTGCGAGGATGTGTTTGGGCAGCAAGTGTTAATGGAACTGACAAAGTGGACCTGACTTAACCGTACTCGTTGCATGCAACGATTGAAGCCATTCCTACAACGAGGGTGGTCACAAGATACATTGGCAAGGCAGGGAATGCTCAAGTAGACTTTTGAGGTCTCTTGAACACGCAGTCACATTGCAATAACAGTAACAGTTAACATGCTTGCCTAGGAGGGTTCCATTCCTCGAGCCCCAAGGGATCATGAAGGCGTGTCTCGAGATGTGGGTAGCCTCAAAGATCCAGTTGATTCATGGTGACCGGGGGATGTTTCACCTCTATAAGGACGGTGAGGGTAGTGTGTTTTGGTTGGGGAAATATGTAAGGAAATGTAAGTCCAAAATGGCTCTACCCAAGGCGAGGACAATAGCAAGAGCACTTCATACGTAATTCGGGCGTGGCCCAGTGTGTAACTCACCCGCTGAAACCTTTCCGCAATACTTGAAGGCTCGGGCGACTCATGTGACCTTAGCCGTTTGGGATTTGCGGGGCCTTTAAAAGCACCCTGGATGCTTTGACTTGACAGAATTTTCAAAGCTCATTGTTTCATCCTAAAGCAAACAAACTAGCTGGCCGTGCGGTAGGGCTTACAGAGCAGTATGACGAAATGCTACAGGGAACCCCAGGTCTGTCCCAGTCCCCTTTGTGACGGAAACCAAGGTGGACAAGCTAGGTTGAGCTCAACATATCCGAAGTATGCTTCTAGGCGGCATCTTCGTAAGGTCGTGTCCTAAACCCTGATCCCAACCCCCAAAAGTAGTTTCCATGTTATTTCCATTTTCCTTTCCATTATCCTAATATATCCACTGTATATCCCATTATACTATAGTAGTTTCCATTTTCCATTATCCCAATAAATACTACAGAGCCAGATCCCTCAACTTAGAGCCCGGCTTTCAAATTGGTAGCCGATAGGGTTTAGGAGTTTAGGGTTTAGGAGTTTAGGATTTTTTTGCTGGGGTCATGCGCGCTCTGTGCTTGCGCGCTTTGACGCCTGCTCTTTTTGCGTCCGCAGCTTCCGGGCCAGCTCGACATACTTAAATTGAGGTCCAAAGTAATGGGGTCGTGTTACCCAGAAGGAGTGGTCATGCCATACTTCAGGAAAGCACTTTTTAGAAACTACTTCTATCCAGTATGGAAATTGCATGCCACGTCTACGTCCTTGTGCCAATATCCTATCCTTATAAGCACTGGAGAACACAACATTATGCAAGGGCTCAGTGTATGGCGAAAAAAAAACCTCATCCATCATACTACGTTGAAGGTTGTTTAGTTGGGTAGAGGGGAGTTTAGGATAACCTGCTTGCCTCCAGACCGAGTGATTAGGGACTCTGGAGTAGAAAGAGGCCTTTATACCGATAATTCTCCTGAGAAATCTGTGGTAATACGCATCAATACGATTAAGCTGCGGAGTGGTCAGAGGGAAGGCGTCCAAGCCATATATGAGCGTAGATCTAAAGGTGGACTGAAATATGCGTATCTTGGCCTTTTTCGTCAGAGAACTGTTCCAAACAAGCCTTAGCTTCTTATACGATGTTTCCGCTAGTGAGGCCCGATGAAAGAATGCTGTTTCAAAAGGCTTAACCCACGACACCTGGGAGCCCAAATACTTGACCTGTTCGGATTCTGGAACTCTACTTCCGTCAAGGAAGAACAGTGGAGGGGCGGGGTGGTCAGGGTGACTGAGAAGCTCCGTCTTAGAGTTGTTGAGCGTCATTCCGTACAAGCTAGCTTCAGTCTCGATAACTTTAAGGATACTTTGAAGTTGCGGGGTGGTCAGCGACACGAGTAATGTGTCGTCTGCATATTCCAAGTCAAAGATGGGATGTCCCGCTGACCACGTGTTACCCGGTACCCCTTGGGTTAGCATGGATTGGTCAACATCATGAAAGATAACAGAAAGGACTATGACAAACAAGTAGGGGCTTAGTGGGCATCCTTGTCTAATGCCTGACTGGACCTCTCCCTGTGCCTCCATACCATGCATGCCCCTTACGGTAAAGCTTGGAAAATCATACAGAGAGCTAATTACCTGTAAAATATTTTCCGATACTCCGAATCTGCGGAGTGCATCTATCATGGCGGGGTGGTCGATAGAACCAAAAGCTTGTTTCCAGTCCAGAAATAGCAAGTGAAGTCTTGTGTTCCGCATAGTGGACCATTCCATGGCTCGCCTTAGTATGAAGAGCGGGTGCCTGGTACCCCTTTTGGCGCGGAACCCGTACTGCGTGGGCCGCATGTATGGCTCTGCAAATGTCGTGAGCCGCTTTTGAAGCATGGCTGCAAAGATTTTGTATACGTTGTTTAGCAGGGAAATGGGGCGGTATGATGAGGGGTCTGTGTCGGCTCCCTTACCCTTGTAAATGCTAACAACTAAGGCTTCCTTCCAAGAGGGAGGACAGGCACCAGTGG
This sequence comes from Symbiodinium pilosum, assembly GCA_905231905.1. NCBI lineage: Eukaryota > Dinophyceae > Suessiales > Symbiodiniaceae > Symbiodinium > Symbiodinium pilosum. Next base: position 27,508 of record CAJNIZ010046910.1, on the reverse strand, counting down.
ACAGTACGTCGTTGTAGTGTTGAAGAAGGAGTTGCTCCGAGTCTTGATCAAAAAGAGCATATAATTCTGCTGGGATACTATCAGGGCCTGGGGCCTTACGTGGTTTGAGCTTTTTCAGCGCCCACTGAAGCTCTTCCAGGGTAAACAGGTCGATGTCGGGAGCTTGTGGCCTAATTGGGGAACGAGTACCTAGAATAGATGCGGAGTGGTCAGGATCTGTGCGTTGGGCCCATTGAACATCCTGAAGGTAGTTGCGAAAGGCCTCGTGAGTTTTGGACCATGGTACGGGATGCCCGTCCTGGATAAGGTGAGCGCGTCTGCCAACGAAGCCTTTCTTCTGCTGACGTACCGTTCCCCACATGGTACGGTTGTTAGCTTGTGGGTCCTCTTTCAATCTGTCATGTACCCATTGGATGCGATCCTTGCGAGCCTTTCTTTTGGCGAGATTTCGGAGCTTTCGGCTGTCCGGGTGGGCAGTGTACTCTGCTTGTCTGGCCTGTTGAAGTGCGTTTAGCGTATCCTCCGAAATCCAGGGTTTGCGCGGGTTTCGTTTGAATCCGAAGAATGTGTTTTCGCTAGCAGATTTCATAGCCCTAGCTATGTCGGAGACGGGCGTTTGTGTCCTGTGTTCAATCGGGAGGTGTCGCATCAACATGCGTCCACCGCGGCGTTCCTGAGTGATTTTGCCCTCTTCGGCCAATCTATCCGCCCTTTCGTTGCCCTCGTGACCTGCGTGACCCTTTACCCATTCCAGGTGGATTTTCGTCGGCCCTGCCTTAATAATTGAGCGGATGTCATTAATGAACTTGGCATGCGTACGTGGCCTCCATTTGCCCGTGATCATGTTAATAGCCCATCTACTATCCGAGTGGATAACTGCCCGTGATAGTTGACATTGCTGCGCGTACAACACTGCTTCCACGATAGCCGTTAGCTCCCCTGTGTTGTTGGAACCTACTGTAGCCCCTATGTATGCGGAGTGGTCTGAGGTGGTTGGGACCGGTCCGCACGCTTCCTGCCATTCCTCCCCCTGCTTAAAGCACCATCCCCAGCCTGCCAGGGTTTGAGCGCTGCATCTACCTGAACTACCGGAGCCGTCCGTGTAGAAGTGAAGAGCGGAGTGGTCTGTGTCTGCTGGACTTTCCTGCGTTTCCCCCGTTAATGACTCCCTGAGCTTGATGTTAAAATCCCTGATTTGTGAGGGAGTTACACTGGATAAATTGAACTTAGGGGTTGGTCGAGGTCCTGGGGGCCTGTAGGCTAACTTGACTTGAACCTCTGTTACCAGGACTTAGTGGTCGCTGGGGAATCCTGTGTGGAGTTTAGACCTGCAGGAGTGCACGGAGGAAAGCCATTGATGCCGAACGAACATGTGATCCAACCTTTGAAATCTTATCGGGCCCGGGGAAGGCTCCGATGCGAGTGGTGGTGGGAGTTGCGGGAGGTCAAGGTAGGACCTGACTTTAGCTGCGATCTCTAGTGCATCCTGTTGGAGCTGAAGATGGAATAAATCATATACCTGCTGAATTACCAAGGGGTCAAAAACAAACTGTTCCCATGAAGCTGGTGGGGCTGCTTTATCCCTGTAGGTGATGTGGTGTACAGGATTGGGGGACTTGTATGAGGCTGCTTCAACCATTTCCAGTCTTTGCATTGCCCTGACGCAGATAGACCTATTACTTTCAGCGGAGTGGTCGATGTACCGCTTACCTTTGCCATACGTGTATGGGCCTGTGACACCCTGGTCATTCTTGTGTTGCGCTTGAAATCTAACATTAAAGTCCCCGGTGTCGTAAACAGGCTCAGGGTGAGGAATTTTGTCAATATAATTTTCCAACCTATCCCAGAAAGGTTCCCGTATTGTGTCATGGTCCAAGCCAGAGTGAGGTCCGTAGGCGCCTATAAAGTGAAGTTTGCCTCCCTTCTAATTCTCGTGGAGACCTGGACAATGTCAAGGAGGAATGGTCTGATCCTTGGAGAAATAATAACCCCTACCCCAGCATGTTTATCCTTATTGTTGCCTGAAAGGATGACTAGGTGTTCTTCGGAAGTGTAGGAGTAGTATGATGTGGACTTGGTTTCGGTAAGAAACAGGACATCCAAGTTGCTCTCACCCATGATTTGCAAACATGTTTTGAGCTTCAAGGTATCAGCAAAGCCCTGAACATTCAAAGCTCCTACTTTAAGTTTGCTATCATATCTGAGCGGCGGTGTGGTCTGTTTCCTACTACCTTTTCTTGCCCTTTTTCTCTTAATGTTATTTTGCCATAACACTGTCTGTCTGCAAGCCCTTGCATTGTTAAGAGCGGCTTTCTTGGGCATGGAGGGGAAAGGGTCAACAGTGCCCACCTGTTTCTCCCTATGTTTTTTGCAAAAGCTTAGCCATTTACGATACATCCTGCGGCGGAGTGATCGCCTAATGGCCCCCCTGCTTTGTGCTTTATTCCCCTCCTTCTGGGGACACTCTTCGTCGGCCTTAAAGGCCCCCGGCGTGCCTCTGGGAGGCGGTGTTCGGCGAGTGAGCTTAGTACCTTTAATTGTGTCGAATTCATGAATTGATGTCTTCTTAGAGGACTTTGGCTTATACCTAAAGAAAATTTTTCTGCCATCACTTGTGAAACAAACCCTGCGCTTACCAGTTCTGGAAGGAGGGCACCCTAGGTTAAGTTGACTGAGCGGAGTGGTCTTGATTACGCCTAATGGGGGAACTTGGGACACTTGTCTGTATTGCAAAAGTTTATCCCTAGAAAACTGTTGAGGCACTTGGGAGCTAAACTGATAATAATGATCAACCTTAAGGGGGAGATGATCCATCAAGGTAATGATCCTAGGCACTTCAATGGGTATAAGATCATTCAAGCACATAGCAGTGTTACCATGAAGGGAATGCTGTCTCTTATTGAGGGTGTGCTGTAGGATTGCTGAGTAGTCATTATTACTGGAGCTGTGACCTGAAGCTGCAGAAAAAGCTTGGAGGATTGGTCCACATCCTGCGCTCATGGCAGGGTGGTCAGGGAGGCTCAGTTCACTCATGTAGACCCAAAAGTCAAGGCGGAGTGGTCCTTGAGTGAGGCCTTCCCAAAATTGTAGCAGAGCCTTTCAGGCTCCCTTGTGCTGTCTGCCCCTCCCCTTTGGGGTGGCCGGGGGTGGCATGGACTTGGCAGCAGTTGGCACTGTTGAAGCTGCTGCTGGGGTTGCTGGTGGAGCGGAGTGGTCAGGGTTTTCCATGTCCACATCCCCTTGCTCAACATCAGCAGGCTTCCCCTCAAACGTAGCAATGCTATATGAATTAACTTTCTCAGCAGATGCTCCCATCTTGTCGCAGTATTCATTCCAGCAAAATGCTACCTTGTCGACTACTACTGTATCCAACTCAAATGGATATGGGGAGTAGTGGTCATTGTGCACCAGCGCTGACGACCAATGCTTTTTGCCTTTGCCCATCTGCCAGCCTTTTCCTGACCCCTTTGCCTCATGCTTGGCATTTGCCACCACCGTTGCCTCTGCTTGATCCAGGGTGTACTGGTTGCCCCAGATCACCCTGTTCCAGTGCTCGGCCCATAGCGTCTGCTCCGTGGCGTCCTTGTTCAGCGGAGTGGTCTGGAGGACGTTGAAGAGCTCCTGGGTGTAAGTTCCAAGCGTCCTCGGAACTCGCCACCCACTTCGTGGTAGTACAGACGTGCAGAGGCTGCGGCGTCCGGCTTGAACTTCCGGTCTGCCTTGTTCACTGGCGCCATCAATGTAAGGGTTTTCCACAAAATAATCAACGACGCATCCTGGTGTTCGGGGTGGTCGTTGATTGCCGCAATTATCACACGCAGCGGGGATTCCAACTTCCGCTGCCACTGTGGCGAAGACGGCGACACCCGGATGTGATGTCCAGGTTGCGGGGTGGTCTCGCTCGTATAGAGCGGAGTGCCATCCGAACCGCCAAACCTCTCCAGGAAAGCTGACCTTGTCTGCCATGACTTGAATGTAAGGAGCGTCATGGTAGAGTAAAAACCAGCCTGCTGCGGATCTGTGGTGGGCTCAACCGCCAAGACATTGAGGAACACCATGAGGTTGGCGGAGTGGTCTGTGTTGTATGCCCGATCTTGCAGAAAGGTGACGATCTTGGGGCACTGGCTGAGCATCCAGCACAGCTGATACATCCGCTGCTCCGGTGCAAGCCCCGTTGGCCATCCTGAGGTGACCAACTGTACGCCACTCTGATGCTTTTGCATCAGCCTGTTTTCAGATCCCATCCATTCCAGCTCTCTGCGCGTGGCATACACAGAATCTCCGATGGTCTTGAGAGCTGTTTCCAACTGCACCACCATGTTGAACATCTCGGGTCTGATCACCTTTTCATGGTAACTTCTCATCAATGTCAGCACATCTTGATTGGTGCGGACTGGTCGCGCGAGCCATCCTTGCATGGCCGCCTCATCATTGATGTCGACTCCAAGGTGTGATGCAGTTGCTTGCGCCGCCACACTGTCCTGCATTGCCCATGGCAAAACCAACGTCGCGTCCTGGTGCGGTGTGGTCGACGGCTGCTCCGAGTGCGGTTCTACGGGCGTCGCTGTAGAGCTGGCCACTGGCGTCGGAGCCTGCCGCTTGCGGCGGCTATTATCCTCCCAGTAAACACGCTGCACTGCTTCCGCTGTGTTCTGGGTCGAAAAAATGCGCCTCTGCTCCTCATAGGCCCTGATTGCTTGGTCGGCCATGGCAGCAAAGGGCGGTGTGGTCAAAATGAGCTCCCACCAAAACTTGCAAACTCACATGCAAAAAGCTCGTACCGAGACGCCTGAGTTTAGGGTTTAGGGTTTAGGGGTTTAGGAATTAGGGGTTTAGGGTTTAGGGTTTAGGGGTTTAGGGGTTTAGGGTTTAGGGGTTTAGGGTCCCACAGCACTATACGGACTGCAAACCCTGAACTACTGTGCGCACCTTAGCGTACATAACTTCAGGTCTGATATCGTCTATATACAAAATTAAGTACTCTGAGCAAGCGGTAGGGTACAAGGGTCTATGCAACCCCTAGGCAGCAAATGAACCTAGACCCTAAACCCTAAGTCCTAAATCCCAAACCTATATAGTCCCCTATAATAACCGCCTAAACCCTAAACCCTAAACCAACCTGCGAGCGCACGGCTTTTCGGAGTGGCATAGAAAGGGCTTAGGGTTTGGGATGCGGGGGTCAAACTCTTCTCTTTAATCTCCTTCCTACAGTTTCTGGGACCTATAACTGATGACTGTACCTGATAACCGGCTTCTCGCGGAACTTACAAAGGTTTAGGATTTAGGGCAATTCCCCAAAGCCCACAACCCGGTACATCCCGATCACCCGTCAATCGGATCCTAGTCGGCCTGTCCTTTCCCAATTGCCTACAGTTTTTTAGGTTATAATGGGTAATCGAAGGCCACACTGTAGATAAGCTGGGGTTACAGGCAAACCCTAGACCCTGCATTGCAAGCGAAGATTCCGAAAGGAGCACTAGAAGCGAATCCATCAGCGCCTTGGTTTGGGACTGAAAGTTTAGGGTTTTAGGGTCTAGGGTTTAAGGTTTTAGGGCGTAGGGCGTCGCTCGATTATAGGTTATATTACCTGCGGTTGCATAGGCTTCAGCTTCTTGTCATGGAATGTTATCTAAGCTATGCTCCTAGATCTGGTAGTTTCCATAAATAGGGGGACCCCAACATAGACCCCCCAATAGCATACCCCATATTCTTGGGACTCCCAACATGGATCCCTCTGTTTTTGGGGAAAACCCCCATCTAGGGATCTTGCTCTGCTTAGGCTCGCTTGTTGAAGATAAAGCTGCAGGGCTCATTTAGGGTTTAAGGTGTCAATGGGGCCCAAACGTACAAACATCCTGGCTCAGTGTCCAGGTCTCTCTCTACAACGGGTTTGGGGTTTAGGGATGATTCAGGTGGTGGCCACGACTCCTAGAAACCCTACACCCCTGAACCCCTAAACCCTAAACCCCTAAACGCCTAAACCCTAAACCCCTAAACCCTAAACCCCTAAACCCCAAACCCCTAACTCCTAAACCTTGTAAACCCTAAACCCCTAAATCCTTAAACCCTAAACCCTAAACCCCTAAACCCCTAAACGCCTAAACCCTCGTAAAAATCTCCAGCTCCTAAACCCTAAATAGTAGTTTCCATTCTCTTTTCCATTATCCCAATATAACCCCATTATAACCCCTAGATTACTATCCTATATGCCCATTATATAACCCATTACAAAATCCAAACAGGCTCAGGTACCATCTCCAGAGCACAGCCGCTCGGGAACATGGTTTAGGGTTTAGGGTTTAGGGCCCATTCAATACCCATAAAATCTGGGGTATACTTCAAGGGTTTAGGGTTTAGGGGTTTAGGGTTTGGGGTTTAGGGCCCATTCAATACCCATAAAATCTGGGGTATACTTCAAGGGTTTAGGGTTTAGGGGTTTAGGGTTTGGGGTTTAGGGCCCATTCAATACCCATAAAATCTGGGGTATACTTCAAGGGTTTAG
>CAJNIZ010046910.1:0-15871 GCA_905231905.1 Symbiodinium pilosum | reverse complement strand
CTTATATTCCTAGTATACCTCTATTGCAGGGTGGGGGGTCCTCCTAACAGATAGTACAACCCCAGTTTGGTACCCTGTACTACTCTTGCACAAGTTCGAGGAAACCTCAGGGAGGGTCGACTTTCTAGACACTCTCAGGGATCTGGGCATCTATCCCGAAACATCCCATTAAGGGATCCGACTCACTGATTTCTCAGTTTGGTGCCTGATTCATGACTACGAGCACAATTTGCAGTAGCATTCAAAAGCCGGTTTTCCGAGCACGGCCGGGCATGCTTGCCTGTCTGCAACTGCAGAACTGGCTATGGAAGCGCATCTGGACAGCTGCAGCTGCAAGGAACGACCATCAACTCAATAATATTGCAGGCGATGCACGTCACCAAAAGCCCAGGGCCTAGCAGGCTTCAGAGGACTCGGTACCTGGTGCGGCTCGAAGCATTGTTTGCAGCAACTCCGGCGGCACGACTTCTGTGTATGTCGCCTCAAACATGTGCTGATCGACAGCGTAGGCCTCGCGTAGGCACGAGGCGCTCCCCCAGTAGCGATCAAGTAGTCACCTTCCCTTCCACCATGGGCTATTAGACCCTAAATCTCCCTATTAGGACCCTATTAAGGGTAGATTAAGGTACCCTTAAGGTCTAATAGCCCATAGTGGTTGGAGCCAACGCATCCACCACAGCAGGATGCGAACTGTACATTCCAGCAACATTTACTCGGGAACCCAACTTGGCCACACCTAAACAGTCCGAGTCAACCGGACATGGAAGGCTCATGTTGTTTGTTTCTGCATAATGTTGTTATGAACTTGCACAGAAGCCGTTGAATCAAACCCTAAACTCTCCAAACCCTAAACCCCCTCAGGGTTTAGGCTATGTAAGGTTTAGTATATTTGAGCTTGTAAAGAAGAACTATGTTTTTTTTTTTGAGGGGGGTGGTGTCCTACAATTGTGTAGAGGTTACTTCCTAAAGCAGCTCAATCGGAACTTACCCAAAGAGTCTAAGTAGCCACTAATCATGTGCCAAGATCCCAACATACCGAAGTCCTAACCCTAAAACCCCAAACCCTTGGTAGTCGGACCTTTAGGGCCCTGAACCCAAAATAAACAGTGTCCGTTCGATTTTCTCTTAAGGGGCACAGCAAGAGTTTAGGCTATAGCTCATTTGATTCCCCAGTATGCTAAACCCTGAAACCTAAACCCTGTATAACCCTTGTATTTGTTTCGAAGAAGTGCTGTCGCCATGCCTGTGATCGGGTCAGCGCTGAGAGGTATATATCCTGACATGCACCGTGGGTTTCAGGGTTTAGGCTTGAGTCCCGAACTTCCAAGGATTTAAGAAGGGTTTTGACTCATAATGTTTGCAAGCGACACATGTTTCAAATCAATCCAGCTTGTACGTTTCCAGTAGAGGGTTCGCACGTGACGTCCCCGACGCGTAGCCTTGATTTATATGGAGCCAATATTTCTTAAGGATTTTTGTAGCAGTGTGAAGTACTTCCATGGAGTCAAATAGACAACCAACTGAAAAGCGACATAAGCAAGGTGCAGCACAATAATGACGCATGGGCAAGCCCGCAACTGGAGCTACAGCTCCTCGAAAGCGTGTAAACAGCGGGAACCCCTTTTCTCCGTGCCCTCTACCTCAGGTATGCCCTTCAACATGTGCGGGCTGCGACGCAACAGGAGACACTAGATTTTGCCGGCAAGTGATTACCCAGAACCCCAAATCGCTGAACCTTTCACCATCTTTCTGCCCAAAGACTAATGCCCGGCTGCGCAGGAGGGCGCGAAGATGTCTGCCCTTGGCAAGAAGATGGGTTAAAGATAATGTGGGTCCTGATTCATGTCACCCCCAAACAAAAATGGGCCCCTATTCAGTGTGGGGGGGGGGGGCGCCCCCCAACAAATTTGGGAAGTAGTCGTAGTCAAGTCAAATTCAGCATTTCCGGGCTCGGCAGCTCAAGCAACAGGGTTTTATCATACAATCCATAGGCCGCCATCAAAAGATGCTGTAGGCCGCGCAACTTCGCACCATCAGGCTCCTCTGACGAATCAGGGGGCGCTGAAGAATTTTGCAAAACTTCGCAAACAGAAGGCCCCCCACACTGATGGGGATTCAACTGTAGGTGGCTTTGCCAAATACACCCTCCCCGACGCGAACATGGAACTCACGGACCTTCGTATAAGCACAACGTAAACGGCTTCCATGTTAGCTTGGGGGAAAGGTATGGCAGCGTGTGGTCCCGACTATGTTATGTAGTACCTGTACCCTTCAGAGTGTGGGGTTCGCGACGAATACCTTCTGCATGTTAACGGTCTCATGCAAGGTTCTCATTCCTTGAAAAATCCAGGGTTTCGCAAACAGGAAACCTTGTATAACCAAAAGCCCCCAAAAATGAAAAGGGGTGTGTCTGGGGATCGTTTTTTCATATCAAGATTAATGAGGGACATTGGGCCCTGTAAAGGAATAAAGAATTTAGCTCCCCTGTAAAAAAAAAACAGGAATGGCGGAGTCTTGGTGACAGAGCCTGGTCTTCACATTTCATGGACTGGCCTTTAAATCCAATGGCTGTCTGGCTTCAGCCGTCAGCCGCGACATGAGACCCCACGAAAGGAGATGTATATGTTTCTGTATATGTATAGAATAAGTTGTTGTATGTGTATTTTTCTTTTGATGCAGGAACCCTGCTGGACTACACCTCCACTGGCCTGATCCAGTCTGGGGTTGAGCAATTGATCTTTGATTTCTGGTGGCCTCCCTAAACTGTAAGCCCCTGAAGCTTCAGAATCTTGAAGTAAGAGAGCCTCGCGGCCTTGTTTTCAAAGCCAATAGCTGGCTGTCCACGCCATGCGCCCCCCCTGAAAAACCAAGGAACAAGCGTTGCTTTATTTGCCCACAAAATGGACATGAGGTGTTTGAAGAAGTTTGAAATTTTTCCCCAAGCCCTGAACCCTAAACCCTATTAGTTGGGGCCGCACAAATAGTCTGGATTCAACATCCTGTGTCCCTGTTTGGATACATACACCCTGCAAAGATGTTCCGAACATCCCGAACTCTAAACTTAAGCCCTGTATGTAAACCCTAAACCTCTTGGGTCCCTATAACCCTCTGATTATTACTATCTTTCTTAATGTTACTATCATTATTCTGACTATGACTTTTTTTTTATTATTACTATTATTGTTACTATAAAGGGACCAGAACCTTGCGGTCCCTTCCGACGCTTGAGGGTTTAGGGTTTAGGGAGACAACCAAGAACTCACCCCCTCTCTCGTTTGCATTTTTCTCGCAGAACATGTGATGGAAACGTACTGCATGGAAGAGTGTTGTGGAGGCCTCTGCCCCTTTGAAACCACACCAGCGTGTGTAGGGACACCATGGCGGTTCCCCATCTTTCTGAGGAACAGCCGCTAATTCCTAGGTCTTGGCGCCAGATAGTCCCTCTCTGTGTGTGCACAACTCCTGTCTCATCCCTACATGCTTCCCGTATGCGGCACAGTAAGAGAATGCACATGATTTTCAGAACCGAACAAAGTAGCTAACTGGAACCTACTTCAAGCCAATAAGTTCAACTGCAGGCAGGCCGAGCACATGCAAACTCGAACTGCAGACGTAGAAAAACATGAGGGGCCCCCATGATCATCATATAAGACAGACAATGACCACTGCACAGTAGGTGCCAGCTCACAGGCGACAAACGTTGGAACACTCCACGAGTACGGCACTCACAAAAGTGAGAGTGCGGCTATAAGGAAAACGGGTTATTCTTGACTTGAGACTTCCCCAAAAAACCATACGGAAACCTTTAGACATCCTACATAAGGCTGGATGTTAATTGAAGTTCTCGCACATGGACAACCAACACCTGCACCTACCCTTCCTGCGGAACACAGACCCAGCAGACAAACCGCAAAAAGCAGCAATGCAAACCCGCCAGACCTCACCTTTAAGCCTAAGCCCCGGCATGTCAAAAGACTAAAGGCTACCATCTATGTACATATACACATGTACATATACATCGAAACATCACATGCACACAAATATGTATATATATATGTATATATACATACACATACCCCCAACGAAGGATCCCTAAACCCTATAAACAACCCTATAACCCTAAGCCCTAAAACCCTAAACTCTATATAGCCATATAATTACTATATACCCATAATATAGTAATCGAATAAGCCAATCCTATATAACCCAGGCTATAACCGTAGCCCTGAATGTGACGAGGAACTCTCAGCTTCTTATCTTCTGCATCCTTCTCGACGCGCCGAAGCCAGCGAATTCCGATGCACTTGGCCTCAGGGCTTCCAAAATGTCTACGGGGTTAGGGGTTATGGCAACCAAAGCCCTTGAAAAAGACTTCTATAAAGGACATACATGGGGTGTGATTTCTATCAGGCGTAAGCGTTGGGGGGTTTGAGTTTTGCTTACTGGTGCTTAATGTATAATAGTCGTGGTATACATATGTATGCATTGGTATTCATACAGATACAGAGAGAGAGAGAGAGACAGAGATCGAGAGAGAGAGAAAAGGAGAGACGTTTCTCGGAACCCTCTCCCCGATTCCCCATTCAGCACCAGTAAGTCTTTTTGGAATATGAGCTATAGTCTGAACTCCTGGAATCCCCGTGATAAACCCTAGAATACTCCCCAATATGATCCCCTATCTAACCCCCTTTCAGGAGTTTAGTCTGTAGCTCAAATGTGGGGTTTAGACTGCAGTGCTTGTGGTTGTAGAATTTAGGGTTAACCGTAGAGCCTTTCGGGTCTACGGCTCATGCTTCAGGGGTGTTTTAAACATTTGGTGTGCCCCCTCATTGGGTTCAGGCTTATGGATTGGTGTTTTGAGTTTGGCAGGTCTCAGGGAACGAACACCTTGGTAAAGACACTCTTTCTGTACGTCTGAAGAGCCTTATATCAACTCACTGATTTTCTTTTGTTTGGTCCAAAGCCCAGCTACCAGCCATCTCAGAACAACCCATTTGTAGTCCATAGCAGTGGGCATCATAATCCCAGTGCAGTTCCCATATATCCCTCGTTACCTCACATAATCCCTCTGAACTCCTTTAGAACCCGATGTATCGCCCATTGTTACCTTAAAGCCCTGAACCTTAAACCCTAACCCCTCCCGCTAAAGCCCAGGTACTCATATAATCCCTAATGTGCCTACTAGGGCCACAGAATATCCCCTAAACCTACTTCTCATATGTAATAAACATATATACATTATACATCCCAATACATGTGTTGCATATATACATGTGTACATACATACATACATACATACATACATACATACCTACGTACGTACGTACAGACAGACAGACAGACAGACAAACATACATACATGCATATGTACATCTCTGTTCGAAAGCCCTCCTCAACCCTAAACCGTACACCTTCCATCTGCAATCCCCGTAGACCATCCTAGACCTATGTTTAAAGCAGTTCCTTTTCTGGCCTGTACTATAAAAAATATGGAAAATTCTCTGAAGACCACAGTCATCCCACTAATTATACATACACATATCAAAAACCCTCCTAAACCCTAAGCTCTTAAGCCCTGAACCCTAAACCCCTAAACCCCTGACCCTAAGCCCTAGACTCCCTTAAAACCTGAACACCAAGCCCTGAAGCCTCCTAAACTTGACCCTAAGCCTTAACCTGAACCCCAAGTCCTAAACCTCCCTAAACTGTAAACACATACACCTCCCATTTTCTGGGGGCCAAGGTACTCGCTCCTCAGCGTCGGCGTCCTGAAAGCTAGCCTTGATGCTGCAGGCCTTGCTCAGGGTTCATCGAGGGTTTAGGGCTTAGGGCTCGTATAGGGTTTAGGATTAGGATTTAGGGGTGAGGGTTCACATAGGGTTTAGGGTTTGGTCCTGGTCGTGCTCACGCATCAAACATTCCCGCCGACATGTAGTAACATATTAGGGCTTATCAGGGCAGTTAAATACAACGCGAAAAGACTACCGACGCATGATACTGGACAAACACCTGAAACCATCACTAACCCCCACATAATTTTAGTGCTTGTTCCATTGAAGAATCAATCTAACCCTACTCTCTAAACTTTGAACCCTGCCCTCAGCTGAAAATTGGAAACCCTATAAAACCCTACAGTAACCCCCACGAGTGGTGGAAGCTCTGAAGATCAAAATCCTTTGCTCCTACATTCAAAGCTCCTCTATTTTAACAAGCCAGATTATTACTTTACGGTGGGTAGCCCCTTGTGGACCCTTCTACGCCTGGAAGTCCTCCTGGGAGAAACATGGCAACTACCTAGCTGTAGATAGCTTCACCGTTTGAGGATGTTCATATCCCACCCTGATAATCGCTAGCCCAACCTCTCCCTCGAAAAACCAAATCCCTACCAGACTCTTCTAAGTGCCCTTTATAGAGCCCAAATGGCCCAAAATGAAATGCATAGACCCTATTTAAGGATACTTAGGGGTTCCCAGAAAATCGTTCCCAAACCTGAGGCCTCGAATCTATATCCCTTACGTCAAAACCCTTGACCCTAATCCCTACTCAATCCGAACCCCGAATCGCTAAACCCCTACCCTGCCCCAAAAACCCTAAACCCTAAACCCTTAACCGTCCCTAAACCCTAAACCCTAAACTAATACCCTGAACCTTAATACGGGGCCTGAAAAGTTGCTCTTTGTAGTGTACGTCGTGTACGTACTTTTCTTGTAAAGAGGTCCTCTGTCCGTGGTTCCATGTTACTAGCGGGGCCTAAGTAATTACCAGTATCATCTTGAGGTCCATTTGAGGTTACATAAACCATATGTATATTAGGAATATGGAACCGTATGATATTGGCAAATTATTTAGGCCCCTATATTACTGTTGGCTGAGTGGAGACAAAGCGTTGAACTCTAAACACCGAAGCCCTACATCACCCTACATGTCCCCTACGTAAAACCCTCATGAAGTCCAACAACATCCCCATATAAACCCTGATGCATTTTCCCTCTAATAGAACCCCCAAACCTTTAACCCTAAACCCTAAACCCTAAACCACCTTTAGGTCAATCTGGCGCGGCCTCCTGCTCGAAGCACTTCACGAGGGCCTTCGCGGTGACAGCATCATTGGTCTAAGATTTAATGGTGACAGGATTTGCTGGATCAGAATTTACAAAGGTTTTGAAAGGAGTGAGGCTTGGGAGTCCGTTCCCACCCTCCGCGCCCAACAGCAGGCATGGAACTGGGCATTCATCAGATGGCTTCAGAAGGTGAGGTCAGGGAAGGTGGGGCACAGAAAACATGACCCAACCCAATGGAGTCTCCTCGCCATCCTACTGTTTGAGCCACCGACATCCCACAAAAGTAATTATATGATAGCCTTCCCACCGACATGCCGCACACACACATCAAGTTTGGACTTCCATGGCCTCTCGGGCTCTTCTATTCTGACAACACTCATGGATGGAGGCGCTCCAAGGAAAGAAGACGACTGATTGCCTAGGGATTTTCCCAGATGGGGCCTTCTATGAGTAGGGGCGGCCCCCCTTGTATGGACCCTGCAATCTTACCATCTGTATCATAAGGACCCCCGAAAGGGCATCGCCAAACGCCAAAGCCTCGGGATCCCTCTGTCCTTCCCAGGGTTTCTAAGCCCTTTACGGCTTAGGATTCAGGGGGTTTCGGGTCTAGGCCAAGGAGTGGTCGAAAATTAAGGGAATATATATATATATATAAATAGATAGATAGATCGTAGTTTCCTAAAATAGGGGGACCCCAATTTAGACCCCAAAATACTATAGTCTTTGTTATGGGGACCCCTAATGTTGGGAAACTAGCATATATATATATATATGGGGATCTCGTGCCCGAATCTATAAAACCTGAGGCTCTTGGCTCCTCGCCTCGTCCGTCCACTTGTCCTCATCAGGGTTAAGCTCTGAGCTGAACCTGAGTCGTCTTTTTCCGTATAGGTCTTAGGGTCTAGGGATGTAGGGATATGTAGGGATGATGTAGGGGTATATAGGGATGATGCAGGAACATAACTTTTATTGTCATTTCCCAATGCCACCGGCGTTGCCAAAGATCACTGGTTAGTTGCACAAGGGACAGAGATTATGTAGGGATATCTAAGGACAAGTTGCCCTAAGGGCATCAAGTGCGAAACAACATGGAGAATGAACTTGAAACTGCGTTCAGATAGGGTAAGCAGGGAAGGAAGGAATCGAAACGAACATGGCGAAATCGAAAATGTCTAGGAGACAAACATATACATATACATATCTATACACATATATAGGAAAGGAAAGAAACTGGAAACTACTATTCTGCCTGGAATGAAATAGTAACTACTCTAAGGACCCATTCCTTCATTCCGTGCTAACCAAAGGCCAGACTGTTTGGAGTGATATAGGTACAGACATTACGGCACACCAGGGCTTCCCATAGCACGTGTGCACAAACACGCGTGCGCATATATATATATATATCTACATACACATTTTTTGCTTCACGTAGAGCATAGCAGTTATGAAAGGCTATAGGACAATGCCTGTGTATGCGTTGGTGTTTCTCTACCTAAGGGGTGGTTGAACTACCTGAGATAAGACCGTTGAGGGTTCAGCGCTTCAACGCTCACATGGCCGAAGCAGAAGCAAAGCAATCCTCTGACCAAGATTCACTTGCCGGTTCCTGAAGGGTAGTTGAGGGTTTAGGGTCCAGGGATAAGCCTTATAACTTTCATACGATGCCTATAGATCACCCCTTCACGTCCCCCTGAGCAGAAGGTAAGTTTAAAGTTGAGGGACAGAATCTGGGGGATTTGGGTTTCAGGGGGTGGGTGGTTGAGCCAAGTACGAGGTTCCTTTCAAGCGCTACCTAGGGGTTATATGACAAGGTCTACTGACATGGTGTCTAAGCATTCAGTCTGGTAGAGCTTACCAGCATGTCTTCATCTAAAGGAAGCTGCCTCTTGTGGCAAGGGAATGGGTTTCCAATTCGCTCTTCCTGGTGCGGACCTTCTGTCTCGCACTGTGTCCTCTGACACTGCCAAAAAGCAAGCAGATCTTGACACCACCGTCTCCATTTGGTGCTCCAAACCTGCTTGTGGGCTGGATTTGGCAATGGCCTCCAGCAGGTGGTCTGATTGGTCTTCTCACGGTGAACGTAAGTAAGACCACACCCCTTCTGATAAACTCCCAGAAAAAGCTGACAGAGGATAGGGGAACAAGAATTCTCACATTGAACACCTTGCCTGGCTTAGGAAGTATGAAACTCCTACCTAGACCCCAGAAGTACTGGCAAACAACCCCTTAAAACTGCCCCAAAAGACCACTATTCTACATACTTCTGGGGTTCAGGTAGACATTCAGTTCAACCTGGCCTAGGTTCGAGGCTTCTGGGCTAAGGGCTTAGGATTAAAGGCTTAGGGTTGGTCTATATGAGGTTTGAGGGCTTAGGATTTAGAGCTTAAAGTTTAATGGCTTAGAATGGAGAAGAGTGAAGCATTTGGTCTGCAGGGACTTTAAGTATATACCCTTGGGCTTTGTCCTCCATACCTCATTTACGGGTTATCTGACCTGGCTTAGGGATCCAAACGCAAGGCTACACATCCCAGGATACAGAAACATTCTCCGTCACGAGTAGGGTGAGGTTATCGTTCCTCTGGCCTGTATTTGGGGGGTGGGGCATGTCAGAGTGGGGTGATAGGGTTTAGGGGTATAGAATCCTATGAGTAGAGGGTTATAGGGTGTAGGAGCACTTCTGGGCGTGTGAGTAGGAAGCTTGAACCTGTTTGGTATATGTATATGTATGTGTGTGTATTGGTTGTCAAAATTCTGGTCCTAGATATTAGATGGCGCATTATGTAGATCAACCGAAAAAGGACCGTCATCTTTCAACCCTTGCACAAAATCTTAACCAGATAAAAAATACCTTTTTCTGGCACCGGGAACTCAGCAGCTTGGGGTGATTAAGGGAGTAGGTTTAGGGTTTAGGGATTAGGGTTTGGGGATTATGGTTTGGGTGTTAATTAGGGTGTAGGGATTAGGGTTTGGGGTTCACGGACTAGGGTGTTGGGCCAGTTTAGGGTTTGGGTTTAGGGGGCAACCTAAATCTCGGAGATATCCAAAAGTTATCGATTCCCCTACAAGCCCCCTAGGCTTATCCATCATGAAGATCACTTCAGAAGGACAAGTCGGGCTAGTTGAAGCTAATTCATGCAAACCGGAGGGGGGGGGGTGGCGTAGGGGTCAGGGGGGTAGTAGTTTAGGGTGCCCTACGCCCCAAAACCTGTAGTATAAGGGTGAATGTGGGTGGTAGTTTATTGTGCCCTAAGCTCTCAACAGTACATCCCCACTGCACTCGAGCCCAGCCCCCTAACGCGTAGTCCCATGAACTGGCCTTTGGTTAGCTAGGAATGAAGGCATGGATCCTTATAGTAGTCCTCATATAACCCATTACATTAGTTTCCATTTTCTTTTCCATTCCTTCCAAACTCTAAACCCTAAACCCTACAGTCGTTTCCATGTTCTTTTCCATTCTTTCAGTCCCAGCTCACCAAAGGCCTGTAAACCCCAGCGTTCGGCGATGCCCGAGCCCCTAGATAGCCTCCATACTTCCTAGGGTTTAGGGTTGCCGGGGCCCCTTTAAAGGGGGATAAAGCGAATACAAAAAAGGGCTCTATAAGGGCCATACAGGGGTTCTATAGGGATATATAGGGTTTAGGGTTACCTTTTTTGAGTTCCCAGAACTAAGTTCCCCGGTAACCCCTTAGTAATAAGGGTACCCTGTTTCCTGACGTTCAGCTTTAATAAGGAGACCCCACGATGAAAAGGGACAAAGGGTGCTACTGGGGTACCTGGCACTATAAGGGTCCCCCTGAATTCCTAGCCCCTCTTGAAGCCTCTCCAGACTGCGGCAATGCAGGAGCCCCTAAATGTTCGGCTTGGGGATACATGTACATTTTATATGGATTGTTTGGTTGTTAAGCACGAAGTTAGGTATTTCGTACGAAATTAGGTACTTCGTCAGCGCAAAACGCAACAAACCTCAAAAACAACAACCATGGTCCATCTCATTGTCCACTTCCTTTCTACTCCTCGATACCTTCAACTAACTCTTTGATCCCAGGCCATACGTGAACCCCTTCCAAGGAAGCTTCAAGAATCTCAACGAAGGCCCCTTAGAGGGAAGGTCTTTTTGGTAATGGAGTAGTACCCCCTAAACCCTACTTGCCGGTTCATGGGATTTAGTAACTACTTATGCCTGGCCTTGTAAGCCTACTTACAATCGCCCCAACTGGACGTAGGTCTCTCTCTCTCTCTCTCTGCCGTGCCAGGACGTAGGTAGGTTACACCAATTATAAGTCTTACTAAGTCACATGGACATCCAGGCATTTAGCAATTTCGTATATACCTATATGTATACCCCTTGAAGGCACCCCATACAATCACATTATCCCCAAACCCTAAACGCCAAATATTATGCCGTACTTCAGGCTCCTACATCAGCCACTGTCCACATCACGTTCCATCTGATTTCCTTTTGATTCTCCTATGAGACGACAAGTATGTAGACCCTAAAGCTTTTAGTAGTTCAAAACCCTAACCCCTAAACCCTAAACCTTGCAGTTGCTGAAAACCTGCTGCTGAGCTGCCCATTCGGATCCAGCGTGATCTCTCCCTCCAAAAGGGATGCCATTGGGGCTTGAGTAACAGAGTCAGCTTAGGGTAGATAGTGGTGTTCTATAGGGATAATGGAAAAGAACATCGAAACTACTATAATGGGGCTATATAGGGTTTAGGGTTCAGGGTTTAGGGTCTGGGGTTTGGTGTGGATTTGGGGGTGGGTTTTG
This sequence comes from Symbiodinium pilosum, assembly GCA_905231905.1. Lineage (NCBI taxonomy): Eukaryota > Dinophyceae > Suessiales > Symbiodiniaceae > Symbiodinium > Symbiodinium pilosum. The sequence continues at coordinate 4,038 of CAJNIZ010046910.1, read as the reverse complement.
TTGTGTAGGGTTTGGGAATTTAGTCCATGGTTTAGCAATTGGGGTTTCGGTATTGGGGTTTGTTTAGGGCTCCGGCTTGGGATTTCGAGATCAGGATTTGTTGTTTCGGGCTTGGGGGGGGGGGGGATTCGGGTAATGTAGAGCCATGCATAATAAACCCCATCCCTTTAAAGGGCTAAATTATTAGGAGCCCTATTATAATCCTTATGAAGGGGAGGGGGTTTATCAAGCAAGGGTCTACCTTATGTTGCTGAAGGCTGCTTGCTGTTTGCGGGTAGGAGTCTGGGGTGAAGGCCCAATCCGGATTTGGGTCAATGGTTTATACACTCCTGGAAACTAACATGGAAACCCAAAAGGGGTCCTACAAAGACTACAGTCCCTCTAAAACGGGGCTATATGGGTTTCCATGTTAGTTTGGGGGAGTGTATGTTGAGTTTACAGATTAGGGTCTGGAGGCTTACAAGTACGACCCACTTGGTATAGAGTCCCTTGTTACAGAAACTCTTGCACGCCAAAAGGTATATGTTCAGCAAGAACTTCCTGAAGCCCTCGGAACCTAAACCCGAAATCTCTCCAAAACTCCTTGTTCTCAACCCTAAACCCTGAGCCAGTAGGAACTTCACCCCGCCATTTTTACCCCAGGACGGGATCCAAGTCCAGGGAGTCCAGCACCCCTTAAGAAATATGCTTTGGATCATTGCCATATTCGAGGCTTTAGGATTTGAGGGATCCTAGTAATTAAAAGTTAAGAAAAATTCCTGAATTGCGGTGCGCTGGACCCCCCCCCTGCCGTAAGTGACTAAGAGATATGGTAGTTTCCCAAAACAAGGGGACCCCAATAAATACTATAGTCCTTATTATAGGGACCCATAAAAGGGTACCATTATTGGGGGCTAATGTCCCCAAACCCTAAACCCTAAACCCTAAACCCCTAAACCCTAAACCCTAATTTTGGGAAACCCCCATATCGCCCACACATTGCCGAGGCCTCAGTGGTGGCATTCGAGACTTTGCATCCCATGTTAACGGCAATGTTCTCCAAGAAATTCTGGGAGCGTGACTGGGTTTAGGGTTTAGGGTTACTGGGTTCCCTAGAAGCCCAAATACCTATATATTGGGTTCCTGTCCTTAAGTCCCTATATAAATTTATACTATCTATAGCCCAAGGACCTACTATAGAGTTTAGGGTTTGGTGGTACTAGATGGCAGTTTTCTCAGGGTTGTGAGGATACCTGGAGTCAAAGCGTGCGTAACAAAAAAACGAAAGGCAGCAAACATGCGGGAGTATGAAAGAAGCTTGGTAATCAAAGCTGCTGGGACTGTAACGTAGAAATACAGTCATAGATCCATGCAAAAGGCTTCAGGGACTTGCACTTGGTGCAGTGTCATCAGCAACTTAGAATGCTACGGCCTAGGGGTAATGTAATCTGCCTTGTCTGGAACCCTGGTAGCAACAGTAGTTTCAGCTCGTTCCTCAGCTTAAGAGAAGCACCCCAAACCCTATACCCGCAAACTTGCAGGATGTGTGGATACTGCCAGAGTTCTGAAACCCTGCTATCTTCAAGCCGAGGCAAAATGCAAGATCGGATGCATAAAACGGGTAGTGCTGCGGATGGGGTCCGGCTGTATGGACCAAACCACTGCATCGTTTATTCTAGGCCTCTAGGCACTCTGAGTAAGAGATCCAACAGTTATATAAACCCTTAATTGATGCGGAACCTTTGTGCAGGGATCCTGGTGCTGACTCAAGTACGCTGAAGACAATGTAGGATTTCTCTCGCTCTCATGCAGACTCGGATCCGTCAGCGCGAGAAACCATCTTGTGTTTGGGGTCTTCCAAATGCTGAGGCTAGGTGGACAAGCCGCGCAGCTAGCAAGCCCGGAGCCTGCGAAGAGTTGCAGGTGTAGGCAAAAGGAGGTGGCAGTGGTTGCATCGGAGAAGTGGTAGCCATGCAGCAGCTGTGGTGGTGGAGGAAACAGCAAGAGTAGTCAGATACGGAGGTGTTGCAGCGGTAGCTGCAGCCTCGGCAGCAGAGTATTGGAAATGAACGTCGTAGAATTAGTCGTCGCAATAGTAGCAGTAATAGTAGTAGTAGTAGTAGTAGTCGTCGTCGTCGTCGTCGTCGTCGTCGTCGTCGTCGTGGTGATAGCAGTAGGAGGATGACGAAACAGAACAGCAGAAGTCATCGCCGTGCGCCAGCAGCAACAGAACCAGCAGCAGCCGCATCAGATCAGCACCAAAAACCAAACCCGCAGAAGTTGAAAAGTAGAATGACCCTGCAGCCCTGGAAATGAAGAACCAAGCCTCGAAATCTTTACAACCAATTTAGAAGCCCAGTCACCATGGTTGCACGTTTGCTGCAGGATCAGCACATGGCGTGGAGAACTTAACCGTGTTCTGAACGTCCCTACGGGTCCAGGTACCATATGCTCACGCTTACCACCAAAGCCTATTCCACGATCATTCATGTTAAGCAAACAGTTCCCAACTATGGAGTAGTTGGACCATCAGGCTATAGAATTCGAGTAATGGGCTCGGGGATTAGAAGCAGCTCGGGATTTGAGACCCGAGGTTAGAATAAGAAGTTGCCAGGACGGGCCATTACACATTACAGCCCCCCAAATCTGCTTTTATTTGGGAGGTCCTGATAAGGAAGTTCAAGGCATGAAAGCTCATCCTTATATAGGCTGCTGCAGATTGCGCACTTGCATCTGATGCCAGGAAAGTGTTTCACCTAAGTTGTAGCCTCCTTAGCCGCTGAAGCCTTTAGCACAGCCGTAGAACAACAAACCCTATCCGGCTACAACGGTCCAAAGGTGGGTTACGTAAGTCTCCCAGACATGTGTTTTAGTCCGGACTAGGATGTCTTGTAGTTGCACACTTTGAATCTATTAAGCTATGTTGAGCCGGAATCGGCAACATGCTTCTGAAGTCGGTAAAGTTGCGCTGGGCCTTGCTGCTTGTGCTTTCTCATGGGTTCCCTTACTTCTTTGTCTACCACCTCTGCAAGGTTCCCCACTTATTTAGCCCGAATTATCTGAACAAATGACCCGAACTAAGGGAACGCCTTTAAGCTTCGGTAGCATAATTAGGTGGCGCCCCGTGCCCTAAAAAGCGAGTAGTAGGGGGGGAGCATGAGCTTTTGTTCACTTGGGGGTCGGTAGGAACAAGGGAATACGTTATATATAAACAACTGTAGACTCAAAGCTCTGGTGGCTTCTCGCTGAAAGGGCAAACTTGACTAGCTAACATGTAGGGTGTAATGCTGCTTTGTGTGTCAGTGTTTGATGCAAAGTGTACATTCACAGCCACTAAGGAAAAAGGACCCCAACCTTTGGGAAGAACCCGCAAGACATCTCAAGACCTCTGGATAACCCTGTGCCCCAATGCGCATGAGAATCGATCCCTTCCCCTAATACCTCCCAATATGCAACACCCACGCTCCAGTTCGGGATTGCGGGGTTTAGGAACACGAAACATGCCCCGTCAACATATTGAGGGCTCGTATTGTGGACTGCTGTGGAAAGGCATACAGCCAAAAGTACCTACAGTCCCCATTAATTAGGTAGATATAATATGGGGGTTATATTGGGATAATGGAAAAGAAAATGGAAAATACGTTTTAGGGTTGAGGGTTTAGGATATAGTCCCCCTTAAGTAGATAGAATACTTGATTCTTCCATATAATCCGAATTCAGGTTGTGACAACCTTTGGCCACTCAAAACTCTAATCCAAAAGCCAACTGTATTAACCCCGCACCCTAAAGTCGGATGAGACTTCCCCATAGAATATACACTTAAAATTGGTTGTAAGCGCAACCTCGCCAGCAAAACACTTAAAATCGATTTCAAGCCTCTGTAAGCTGGAGTAATGGACGAATGGGAGGTGAACATCGATTTTAAGTCATTTGCGGGGCTTACCCCAGGAATCACTTAAAATCGATTTCAAGTGACCAAATATCCGAATCCTAGGTTGCTGAAAGCATCACTTAAAATCGATTTTAAGTGAACCTTGACATCAAAATCCAGTGTTTTTC
>CAJNIZ010046909.1:8998-19916 GCA_905231905.1 Symbiodinium pilosum | reverse complement strand
TGTGAGTTGGCCTGTACTGGTCAAGGAGGTGAGGCTTTACCCTCACCTCTCCGCGACCCGCTCTTTCTGACATGCGCTCGGGCTGTGAGCCCTCGGCCAGCGTTCGGGGTCTGTCGCTTGACGGCAGCGACCCCTCACTTAGTTTGGGATATAGGATTCAGATGTGAAAATGATAGTGGTGATTATTTGCTAGTTTCCCTCAGTTTTAAATCTTATGATAGTGACCCCCAAAACGGTACCCTTAATTTTGGGAAACTCCATTTAGGCCCCTACAGAAGTGAAGCCTGACAGGTGAAGTGGGTTAAGGGAAACAGCAGCCCCATACCACAACCAGACGTTCCGCACCCAAGGGGGTATATAGAGGTAACATAGGGTAAGGGTTATTCAGGTTTGACACCCTAGACCCTAGACCCTACGCCCTCAACTGCGTTACATAGGAATTAGTCCCCCCTAAGTAGATAGAATACGGGGTATGTGGGGATTTTCTTGTAATATACCCAAAGCCATATTCTATCTACATGAAGAGGACTATACGTAGGAAAGGCATAAACCCTTGATCACCACCAGGTATTACGCCTGGATATCGCAAGGTTTCAGAGTGGGAACCCAAGCTTAAGAGGTCATATAGGGCTGGCTTGGTTTAGGGTTTAGAGTTTGGGGTTTAGGGTTTATGGCTTGAGGTTTGGGGATTAGGGTTTAGGGTTTCGGGTTTAAGGTTTGGGGGTATTGCTTAGGGTTAATATTGGGGTAGAATAGGGATAATGGAAAAAATGGAAATTACAAGGATTATAGGGACTATATAGAGAGAAACCATCGATCCTTTAATCCCGTCCCCCAGTCCTAAATACACGCTGAAATTCGATATTTGCCTAATATGTAACGGTATCATATTGCAATGTAGAAGCATACCACATGTTGTGATTTTAGATTCCTTGCATACTTATGGTATAGTGTACTTCAAACAGACCTCGACATGATAAACCCTAAACCCTGGACTCTGAACCCTGAATTTCCACCCAACCTGCTTAGGCCGTTCCCACCCATCACTAGAGTGGGGTAAGACAATGGGAGGAGCCTATGGGGAGTGGACGTGTGGAGCCCCTCTGGGCCCCTCCCGTACATCGGGAGGCACAGCCCTGCCTCCAGCCAGCTCAGTGGGCCAAATCGGAAGCCACAGCCTCACAACGATGCCCCCACATTTTCAACCTGCTTCCAAGGGGTCCCAGGGGGTCCCTGGCTGCAGCAAAGGAAGAGTTGGAGGAAGCCTCTGGAGGCCTGATGCCCGGAGGTGGTTTGGGAATAAACAGTTGTGGAGGAGGCCTATGCCTGGAGCCGCGGGCCCGTTGTGGTGTTTACTTGAAATCAGAAACGAGAAGACGATCTTTTGGAGGTGGGAATTGAGGATAGCCGGGGATTTTGACGAAAGCCCATCTTCGATGGCTTCTTGGGCAACAACATCCGCGAGGTTCGCTGTGCGCAGAATTTGCCCCACCCACAGATACCTGGAAGTGGGGTGGGGTGGCGCCATCGGCGCATGGATACTCAGCCCTGCGCAAGTAGACGCCCTAAATCCTAAACCCTAAATCCTTAACCGTACGCTGCTGTATTTCTCGCGAAGCTTTGTTTAGAGATCTGTCGGGCCAACTTTTGGGAGGTCATGGAAACGACCCCAAGGGTTTAGGATTTAGGGTTTAGGATTTAGGGTTTAGGGTTATCATATTTGCCTGGATACATTCTTGGGGGCGACAGACCATCATCACGGGTATTCGGGAGGTCTAGGTAGGGCCCAGGGCGAGGGTTTTCGGCTTCTGTAGCCTTCTATTCAGTGGGCTTTCAGTTCCAAACCCTGAACCCTGAAGCTTAAACCTGTCAACTCAAAAAAGAAAGCTTGAGCTATTATCTTCAACTTAGGCACCTCTTTTGGGCTCCCAATCTGGAGGAACTTCCATGCCAGGGCGATGTAGATATTTCATGAGGGAGACCCCATAAGTTCCATATGGGTAGTTCCCAAAATTAAGGTCCCATTTTGGTACCCCTACATACTAGGTGCCGTAATATGATCTCGGCCCAATGACAGGATGCTGATGCAACGTTGCAAGATTTGTCTGAGGCCCTCGAGGCAAGGATTGGCATTTCTGCAGGAACGAAGCTGGTGTTGATGTCTGGTGACAGCACCTTGGATGAGCGTGGGCTCTCCGTGAGACGCCTTCCGAATGCGGCGATTACGTATCTTATCCAGCGGGTTGGTGCCGGCCATGCTGCAGCGAGTTTGACACGCATATTGCAATCCACGGAAACCTTCCTGAGTGAAGCTCTTTTGACACTAGCAGACATACAGGCCCTCAGAGCAATTTCTGCGTTGACGTTTGGCTTCGAGTTCAACCACAGTCTGCAAGGTGTCACTTTGCTAGTTAACCTGCAGACATTGACATTTGGCTTCAATTTCAACCAGAGTCTGGAAGGTGTCATGCTGCCAGCTAACCTGCAGACATTGACATTTGGCGAATGGTTCAAACAGAGTCTGGAAGAGGTCACGTTGCCAGGTAACCTGCAGACATTGACATTTGGCTTCAGTTTCAACCAGAGTCTGGAAGGTGTCACGTTGCTAGGTAACCTGCAGACATTGACATTTGGCACCAGGTTCAACCAGAGTGTCACGTTACCAGCTAACCTGCAGACATTGACATTCGGCTACAATTCCGAACAGAGTCTGGAAAGTGTCATGCTGCCAGCTAACCTGCAGACATTGACATTCGGCTACAATTCCAACCGGAGTCTGGAAAGTGTCATGCTGCCAGCTAACCTGCAGACATTGAATTTTGGCTACAATTTCAACCAGAATCTGGAAGGTGTCACGTTGCCAGTTCACCTGCAGACATTGACATTTGGCAACAATTTCAACCAGAGTCTGGAAGGTGTCATGCTGCCAGCTAACCTGCAGACATTGACATTTGGCAAAGATTTCAACCAGAGTCTGGAAGGGGTCACGTTGCCAGTTCACCTGCAGACATTGACATTTGGCAACAATTTCAACCAGAGTCTGGAAGGTGTAACATTGCCAGCTAACCTGCAGACATTGGCATGTGGCAAAGACTTCAACCAGAGTCTGGAAGGTATCACGTTGCCAGTTAACCTGCAGACATTGACATTTGGCGAATGTTTCAACCAGAGTCTGGAAGGTGTCATGCTGCCAGCTAACCTGCAGACATTGACATTTGGCAAAGATTTCAACCAGAGTCTGGAAGGTGTCACGTTGCCAGCTAACATGCAGACATTGACATTTGGCAACAATTTCAACCAGAGTCTGGAAGGTGTAACATTGCCAGCTAACCTGCAGACATTGACATTTGGCAAAGATTTCAACCAGAGTCTGGAAGGTGTCACGTGGCCAGTTAACCTGCAGACATTGACATTTGGCGAACGTTTCAACCAGAGTCTGGAAGGTGTCATGCTGCCAGCTAACCTGCAGACATTGGCATTTGGCGAATGGTTCAACCAGAGTCTGGATGGTGTCATGCTGCCAGCTAGCCTGCAGACATTGACGTTTGGCAAAGATTTCAACCAGAGTCTGGAAGGTGTCACGTTGCCAGTTCACCTGCAGACATTGACATTTGGCGAATGGTTCAACCAGAGTCTGGAAGGTGTCACGTTGCCAACTAACCTGCAGACATTGACATTTGGCAACAATTTCAACCAGAGTCTGGAAGGTGTCACGTTGCCAGCTAACCTGCAGCAAATTCGGCTTGGCTCGGGGCACATGTTGCATCATTTGGCCGTAGACCATGAGGTTGCAATTATCTAGCTTCTTCTCCCTATGGGCTGCGCGTGGATGCCGCCCGGTATTGCAATTAGCGGACTTACATTCCATGATAGTAGTTCGCCACTGACTCAACGCCTGTTTCACCTTCGCCCAAGCCATGTCAGACTGCAGCATACGCCAAAGTGCAGAAACCCCCAATTAGGAGGTCGCCTGCAAGTAAGGGGCTTGAATGATTGTTCACGCTCAAGTTCAGCTCGATGGGCGTTCGTAACGTTTGGAAGATGCATTTGTTACTTGGTGTTGGTCAGGGGCGCGTGGGGGCCACAAGCGCCAGGATAAGAGCTTTGTGTAAGCAACCACTTATAGTTGGAGCAACCACTTATAGTTGGGTGAGGTTTTAACTCTGCGTATATTCCCGGGTACTGGCCTTAGGTAGGTGTCCCATCATAAGTAAGGTTTGCGGTGTTAAATTCCAGTTTCGAACCTCCAAGGTCGAAGAAGGCTTGGGGTAATTAGACACCTGCTTAACGCCCAAAGGCTGCACAATCCTCAAACACGCTACTTGGAGGGTCACGGAGACTTGGTAGGTAGGTTGATAATGGGGATAACTGGGCTTATAGGGCTAATAGCTATAGTTACAAAGTCCCCCTGACCGTCGAAGTACTTGTTCCTATGCTTTGGAAAGCTAGTCTGGGCAAGCTTACCTTGCCATTAGATCCCCACATTGACCATTCCCTCAAATTGTATTCCGTGGATGCTGTTACAAAGGGACCCCGCGACAAACGCAAAATCGTGAACCCTAAGCCGCATACGTTCCCTGCATGACCTCTGTCAAGCCCAAGAAGCCTCAACAAAATCCAGAGAGATGCATGTGTGGGAACACTAGGCTCCTAAAAAGAGTCCTGAGTGTTAAGTCTCAAAATCCCAAAGCCTGACACCCTAGACCCTAAACTTTAAAACCCTGGCACCCCAACCTCTAAGACCCTGATCTCAAAAACCCGAAACCCTAAACTGGTTGACCACGGCAGACCCTCCGGAGGTGAGCCGCGGAATCCTAACTCACCCACAAGCGGAGCTCCTTCTGAGCTCTCTCGAGCTGGAGGTCCCCGAGGCCATCCCGAACGCAGCCTGCATCCAGGAGCATCTCGACTGCAAGTACAGCCTTGAGGACCTGGAGCTGGGATGCCTCCTTCCAATGGGATTCCAGTGGGACAAGGCCAAGCTGTGGGGTCCGGCGGACATCGTACCTGACGCGCAGGCCATGGCGTTCTCCCCTCGGGGCCATGCGCTCTAATCCTAAGCCAAAACGCCCTAGAATCTGAAACCCAAATCCAAAACCTTGAAACCTGAACCCCCAAACCCTGGAACCCTAACGCTAAACCTAGACAGGCAGATTCGGGAAGCACGAATGGTTGTTATCCTCCTAACCTGAAATTTTATGTTGGGGTTGGCCAAACCTATGTTTCTTGGAATTCTATGGCTTCCCTGCTTCATAGCTGCATGGTAGGTTGCCCAAATGGTGGCTCCCTTTTGGGCTCCCAGCAAAATACGGTCTAATATTTAGGGTATCTAAAAAGGGACCACAGCTAGGACAGACAACCTTGGGGTTTAGGGTTTAAGAGTGTAGGGTTTAGGTTTATAGGGTGCTGTGGCTTTGGCCCGGCGTTTGCCATGGCAGTAGACCCGCGGTTCGGGTGTAGGGTTTAGGGTTCAGCAGAAGGTTGCTAGTAGCTCCTTATGACCATGTGTTCCGTTACCAACCACCCTGCCCCCCGTGCTATTGTTGATATTGGAAATCCTGCATGACGTCAGTACACTATGATACAAGAATCCCAAGGCATAATATACCTAGGGTCATGCAGGCTTTTCAATATCCGCCATACCCTAAACCCTAAACCGGGGGGGAAGTAGGGGAAAATTTCAGGGGAACCGGTGCTCCGCGGATTCTTTTCGAAGGCGCCGCATGGGGCTTCAAATCGTAAACCCGTGGACCCAAACCCCAAACCTGCAATGAGGGGCTTAGGGTTGAGGGGTTAAGCTTTAGGGTTTAAGGTTTGGGGTTTAGGGTTAGGGTTTAGGGTTTAAGGTTTAGGGTTTAGGTGTAAGGCTTAGGGTGATTTTTCAGAACTCCAACCATTGCAATGCGGACTCTGCTCTTGACAGGGGCTCCAATATTGCTGGTTTGGTAGGTACTGTAAAGCATTTGATCCCTTTACTTGGAGGGTCAGGCGGACTTAGCAAGTAGGGTAATCAGGGGGAGAACTAGGGTTACTATATGGGTTATAGGGGCTATTCATCTACTTACTAAGTCCCCCTGACCCTCCAAGTACCCGGAACCCGCGGGCAGAAGACATCGCCAGGAGCGAGAAGAGACCGCTGCATGAGAACGAGGTGGGACAGGAAACAACAACTTAAGGGTGGGACTTGGGTTTAGGGTTTCGGGTTACTTAGAGCCCAAACCCCTGAACCGAGTACCCTAAACCCGAAACTTGTGTACCCCCAAGGCTCACTCCAATCTTGACCCCCAATCTTCCGAGGACGTGACTTTGTTGTTAAGGTCAGGAACTAGTCAGGGAAATGTGGAAATGCCAAATTATGAGCTGCTAGTCTCCTACATAGCTTTTATACAAATGTCCAGTATCAATAGTGTGTCGACATTTTGTAAATACTCGTCGATTTTGAGAAAGCTCTCTGACCTTATGCGGCGGGTACTAAGTCAAGAGCTCTCGAGAATTTGTCGGAACTTTACAGTTTTAGGTATGTCAGGGGCTGATGGGAGGGTACCAGGATTGTAAAGGGCTTAGGGTAGGGTTTAGGGTTTACCTGCCGACCATGATCTTGCCAAAGAAAATGGAAACTAGTGAATTATAGGGACTGTATAAGGATTATATTGGGGTTATACAGGGGTTATGAAGGGATAATGGAAAAGAACATGGAAACTATAGTGTTGCTATCAACCTAAGGAAGTTTCAGGTGTGTAGTTTCCCCCATATAAGTCTTGCATAGGCCTTATATGGTCCCATGTCCCCATTTAAGCCTTACACAGGCCTTGTGTAAGGGCCCTCACCTGCCAACTACCACCTGAAAACTCCCTTAATATGAATGAATCACCTTGAGGCCCGAACCACAGACACTCCTGGCCCAAGTGACTCTCCTGGACCTCCCAAGAACCCTCCACAGAGCCCAAGTACACACAAATAGCACCTACACCGACCCTATTGAGGGTAGGTGGGGGCTCCAGGTAAACGCAAACCTAAACCCTAACTACCTGGCTGTTTTCAAGGTTAATGTAGACTCCTTATTAGTAAGCCCCCTTCCCTTAACAGGGATTATAATAAGGATCCTACTATTGCGGCCCGTGAAAGGAGGGGGTTTATTAATCACGGGTCTATGTGAGGGTTTGGGTTTTCGGAGGGTGGCCGTCCTAGAGGGTGTTCTGGGCTTCGAGCTCATTATTGGTTCCGAGGAAGGGTATTGATTAGGTAGACCCCCCACCCTGTAATAGTGACTGCAAGGGATGATGATAATGTTGAAGGGTAATTACGGCTACGGGAGACGAAGGTGTCTCCGAGAAGGGATGGGCAGGAAAGCGACGCCAACAAATCCGACTTCGAGTTCGGAGCTTCGACTGCGACATGGAAAAACTGTTTCACCGGGATGTTTCCGCCCGACAGCGTTATGGAAGACTGGTTGTTTCGAGGAGGAGGAGGAGGAGGAAGAAGAGGAGGAGGACATCCTGAAGCCAATTGAGCTATAGTCTAAACTCCTTAGAGGGGGTTATGTAGGGGATTATATAGGGGAGTAGTAAACGGGTGATTGGGGGCATACCAGGAGTTTAGATTATAATTCAATTGACATAAATGCCGAGGTTGGTGCCGAAATTTGCGGAGCAAAATTCTGCCAGTTTGAAGGTTGCTCTGGCTGTAGCTGTGGCCCTGAAGCAGTTGGAACCCTCAAAGATCTTTGGGTTTAGGATCTAGGGCTTATGGATGAAAAACCCTCGAACCTTAAGGTTCAGGGCTTTGGGTTAAGGATCTCAGGTTCAGGGATCAAAGAGTTACGGTTGGTGGTCTAGGCCTTAGAGTTTAGGATCTAGGGTCTTAGGGATGCAGGCCTTGAGGGTTTAGGGTCTCGGGCTTAGAGATAGAGCCCTAAACCCTAAGCCCTGAGCCGCCAAGCATGAGCAATATTCTGGTTCTGAGATCCTTGTAGGGTTTCGGGTTTCGGGTTCAGGTTTTAGGGTAAAGGATACCCCAAATAGACCTCAACATGATACAGGTGATTATGCAGGCCTCTAAAGTGCTCCAGGGTTTGTGGGATATACGGGATGGTACAATTAAGGAGAGAGTACAGGGCTTCCCCTTGATGAGTGCATATATAGATACATATATATATATATATCTATATCTATAGACATATAGTATACGGATCCTTGTCACAAACTTTGTTGCCGAAACCCTAAGTCCCAAACTCCGATTTGAACCCCGTAACTCTAAACCCTTAACCCGTAACCGTGTGCCCAAATCCCAAACTGCACATCCCCACCTCTCCAAAATTAGGAGGTTCATGGAACTTGGCTAGGTGGAACCCCACCGGGTTCAGGGTTTAGGGTGATACCATTATAACCGTGCATGTAATTAGGGTAGCCTACCTACGGCCGTACATAACGCCAGTTGCGGGGGTTATGCGTGGGTTTATGACCCAAGTGTACGTGGTTGGCTCAGGTTCGTGAGCCTCCAATTACAACCCCCCTCCCCCATCCCAACGCAGAATTCCCAGAAAGAATAGTTTAGAATTTTATTCCCCAGATCAGTTAATCATATCCTAAAACCCTATTCCACTACCATGGGATCCCATCTGTTATTCAGCTCGTAAGAGAGGCCGGGGCCTGAAGAATTGCCATGCGTCTGTGGTCCCTATTCGCGTCCCCGTTTTAATACGGCCCTGAACATTTAGGGTATCTAAAAAGGTACCCCAAATCCAACCCCCCATCTGAAGCGGTTTCGGGTGTCCTGCACGGCAGGTGCAGGCTGCGGAGCCTGTATCCAATCTGACAGACGGCAATGAAACGAGGCCAGCAGGAACTAGTCCCCAGCACACAAGGACAAACGGTGGATGGAGGAAATCTTGTATCACTTAGAATCCTCAAATTAATGGTACCTCCTAAAACTTTAGGGACTTAACGTGGTGCAAGATTTCCCCCATTAAGAGAAGCACCGCTCTGCGCCGGTCCTGGTCAGGCTTGATTCAGAGTTCCTGTAGAAATCTGCAAGATGGGTCACTGCTGATGTATGCCTCTCTCTCTAAAATGCAAAGCACAGTTAAGGACTGTAAAGCTGCATTTTTGAGTAGCATGAGAACAAGCAAGCAGCAAACTTATCCATCCATGTACTTTTGTATTACATTGTGCTGGCCGATCGGGCTTTTCAGGTCAAAGTTTCTGTTCTGCTTTCTTTAATCCTAAGCCCTAACCCCCAGACACCCTAAAGCCTAAACTCTAAACCGTAAACCCTTAAACCTAAACCCCAGACAGGCAACCCCTAGACCCTGGAAGAGGGTTTAGGATGTAACCCTACCCCTTAACTGCATGGGTCTGAAAGGACATGGAGGACTTTTGGGTTTGAGTTCCGGCTTGCCGGCCTAATGTGGACCCATGATTAATAGCCCCCCTCCTTCTAAGGGCCTTAAAATTAGGATCCCTGCTACAATCCCTATTAAGGGGAGGGGGGGTTATTAATCAGGGGTGTGGTTTAATCTCCTCCGACTTCACCCCAAATGCTGGTTTATCAGGAACCCGAAGAGAACACAAGCATAAGCTTTTGGGGAGGATTTCCTACTTCCTCAGGATTGGTAATACCGGGTTTCGTTAAAGCTTTGGGAATGTATGCAGGGTTCCGTGGGATGTTGTTGAGCCTGTAGATGGGATGTCAATTTGGGTAGACCATACGGCACCCCTCACCCCTAAAATGAAAGCCTCAAACCTATCCACGAAAGCAAGTCAAGCCCTGAAGCGCTCAACAATGACAATTGAAGCAGTCCGACGCATACTTATGAAAAGAACAGAACAAAAGAGAGGAAGTCAATGTAATGGTTGACTTCGCAGCAGTAACCCAGACCACTGATTCATAAACCCCCTCCCCTTAATAGAGGGGATTCTAATATTGAGGCCCTTAAAAGGAGGGTACATTATTGATATGATCACTTGTCAGATGAATGACTGCAGCCATGCACAGTCGCAGCCATACTCAGACTCAGAACATGGTATAGGGTTTTGGGTTTTGGTTCTGTTCAAAGTTAGTTTTTCGCGGACGTTAGTCGTTCTCACAAGCTTATCTCCAATTGCTGCTCCTGACTACTCCTGCTCCTGCTCCTGATCCTACTCCTACTTCAGCTCCAGCTACTACTACAGCTGTACCATTTCCGTCCCTCTCCTCCTAAACCCAGACCCCTAGGAGGATCTGAAAATTAGATCCCCTATCTAGACCCATTATAACCCCTGTATAATCCTTATATAATTTCCCATATGGTTCTAGGGGATCTAATTTTTAGATCCTTTTGGGGGTCTGGGAACCCATTACGATTATTTTCTTTTCCCCCAAAGAATCTTCCCTAAACCCCAAACCCTAAACCCTAAACCCTAAACCTTGGTCAGGGGTATCTTTTGGGCTCCTAGGTTCCTGTCACAGTTTAGGTTCAGGGTTTTGCATTTAGGGTTAGCCAATGCTCCTAGGTTCCTGTAGCCGCTGAACCTCACTGGGTATTTAGGTTTTAGGGTTAAGGTTTTCGGGCTTAGGGTACCTCCCTAAACCTTAGACCCAAAAAAACCTAAGCTCTAAACCCAAACAAGCCTAAACCCTAAACTCCTGAACCCCAGAAATGCGCAGAATAATATGTGTGTGTGTGTTGCTATCTAACCTGGTGTTTGGCCAATATGTTTCCCACTTTGGGGGTCTAGGGATGCATAGGGTTTAGGGTTTAGGGGTGGGTTGTCATGGGTGTTGCGGTTCGGTCCGGTTCGGTTTGGGTTTACTTCGGTTTACTTCAGTATCGTAATGTTCGGCGGTTCGATTCGGTACGCCTTCCACCACATCAATACGTCCACCCTCCACCCCTCCAGCCCAGCCCTCCACCCTTCCACCCCTACCCCTCCACCCCTCC
>CAJNIZ010046908.1:0-24650 GCA_905231905.1 Symbiodinium pilosum | reverse complement strand
AAAAAATAAAACACGCACCCGCCCAAACAGCAAAAAATAAACACCCGAAAAGCCGAAACGACAAAAAAGACCAAACAACAGAAAAATAAACATTCTTACCACCCATGAAAGTCTTCGAGACGACGCCCCCCGCGTTTGGTTAACCACGAGGGGCCAAGGATGCGTTCGAAGCAGGCTTGAGACGAGAGCTTCCGTAGGGAGGAATTGCCCTCTTTTTTTTTACTGCTTTAAGAGGTTGCAGGATCAAAGGCGCATAGCTTCTACACACATGGATGTTGCTTCAGATTTTGTGAGCGGGAGAGACGTCGCTTGCAATTGGAGAACGGCAAAGGTTTCTCAAGAGCTTCGGCACTATCACTGTTCCGTGTGGGCTTCCGTTAGTAGTGTGCAGGGAGATTTCATGACTACCATGCTGCAGCAATCCACAGCAACAACAGTCTTCCACCTTCAGCGGCAGAAGGACAATCCTTCTAAGCTGTGCCCTGACCACTCTCACAGAACTGTAGACCCAACAGCACTAGACCCCACATCAAAATCAAATCGCAGCAGGGGATCCAACATGAAAATCATCGACAGAGCATCGCCACCTGGACTTCAGAAGTCAAGGTTCAGGGCTGCAGTAGCGTAATGATACCCAGGGCAGGTTGAGGGTTAAGGGACTCTAGAGACGTGGTATGTCTGAAATGCGATGTCTCTTGCGCGGCTAGTCTTAGCGCTATCCTCAAAGGTCGGGCGAATAAGTCATGGCCTAGTCTTGAGCATCACAATGACATGAGGGTTGCTTTCAGTTTTGAAGCGGGGTAAAGCCGTCAGCGTGAGGCCTAGCTTTCGTGCCTTTCACGAGTAGGAAGGATCTTCACCCATCTTTCAACTGCACTGTCCAAGGACTTCTTAGCGTGTTGAATGCTAGAAGGGAGGGTTCTGGGGCATAAGGATCTGTAGCAAGCAGGAGCTGGGTCTAGGCGGTTAGGGGTGTACCTGAAGGGCAAGAGGTTCTTATAGTTGCCGGTCACTTGTGGGCGTTGGCTACCACAAGCCAGAAGCATGATATGTTGAGCAGTGTATTTTTGCAAGGGGATCCGAACTGAGAAACTCTCACGGTTGCTGGATACAACGTTTTATGAGCCAGCCTCTCGGCCAACATGACCTATCTAGCTGTCTAGGTCTGACGGGCAAACGTAGATAGGCATCTAGTCAGCCATGGAGGGCTGCATAGGATAAATTGCATGGCTGTAAAAGGCTGTAACAGACCTGGCATGATGCATGAGTTTTTCAACATTGGAACAACGATGAGATTCCCGCTTCTCAATGGTTTTTCAGCTATACAGCGCGTCGAATCTAGTTGTAAGGCATGAAGGTCGTTTCTTCTTGTTCTTCTTTTGCGGGGAATTGGACGACAGTATCTACGCGCAATGTGAGCCAATGTCTTCAGTCCATGAAGGAGCGCCACATCAGCAACTGCGGGGCTTTACAGGATCAATGTGGTAGCCCGCAGCGAGAAAATCTTGCACCACACCAGGATGGCCTCCTTTCTTCCATTATCCGTGCAATGTGTAACTGTTCAACCGCTACCAACTACTCGGTCAAAAGTCTTCAACATTTCTTCCAGTTCTCTAAGTTGTGAACCATGCGACATCAAGTGCAAAATCTTAGATTGTACTGCGGGAGGCTTTACTGGAGTTCACCGTCATGTTGACAGTGATAAGGTGTTTTCTTATGACTCTTCACGCTTAACCCTCTTTCGCCTTGAAGTTGCACCCTCGGTATCTCCAACATGTTGTTCAGCTTTGGGGTCAAGGGTTTAAGCCTTTGGGGGTCATGATTGGTCAATGGATGATGTCAAATTCAATTTACTGTTCCCTGAACGATGGGCTAGCACAACTGACGTTTTCCATACGGAAGCCTATCCGGGTCGGTGTCTTCTGCTTTCCCGCAGATTCACGCTCTGGACTCTCAACCTCACCTCCCTGAACCCAAAATCCTTAATTCCACTCATTGAACCTGTAGACCCTGCGCCATAAGTCCCCAGGCTCTCAAACCTATAGCACCTTGAGGCACTACCCCCCTAGCGTTGCGCTCTGAACGCTTCAAAGCAGGGATGTTAGACACCCTCATATGGGTGAGAACTATGCTGCCAATTTTTGAGCCCTCAAGTACCTGACGGGCCTTCAGGATGTATAAGGGATGACATATTTGGCTTTGGGTAGGCCTCCCATCTGACATGCGGCCCCCTAGGGCTCTAGGGCTTAGGGTATCTAGAGTTGAGGCTCTATGTTTGGGCTGAGCGTTTCGACTCTAGGGTTCAGGAATGCCTGTGAGCGATGTAATAGGGGCGGTTTTTCCAGCCGCGAAAGGGTACCAAGTAGTTCCCAAAGAGACGTCTTGGGGCTGAGACCCAGCATAAGAAACCCCTCTATGTCTTCCTATGTCTTCTTCAGATAATGAGCACGGGAGACGTCACAACATATTTGCAGCAATTTCACAACGAGAGCGTCTGCAACAGACATCCAACATATGGTCGCTCCCAAGGCCATCTAACTCAATATCTTGGAACGTATTGGGCTTCTTAGCTGGTCTTGAGTAGAATCTTGCTGGTCAGGAAGCTTGCTTGCTTAGGCATGTCTGCATCCTCGCATCCCAGACGCACTCGCAGAGTTCTATGGAGGAGCAGACATGCAGTTTCACGTCCGCCGTTCACGGGCAAGAAGATATGAAAGAAAGGTGTGGTCCCACAGGCTTGAGGTCCGGGGTTGTTTATGTATCAACCTGGATACATCCTTACTGGAAGGCCTCAATGAAAAGCGCGACGCCCCTTCTCTGGCTGCGAGTGGTTTGGCATGAGTTTGGGGCACGGTGGCGTTTGTTTGAAGAGCGTCAATGTCCCACATTTCACACGAATGCTGATCGTTGCGACTCCTATGCCCCATGCCCTACCATTTGGTCACCATCCGCAAAGAAACGATATGACCGAGCATCCATCCCGGCCAGGTAATTGTATGTTATGCTCCATTTGATATCGGCATGTTTACGCTGGCTGAGGGCATCCATAGTGACACGCAGTGCCGCCTGGCTCCTTGTAGAGAGGATCTGCAGGAGACAGTGCTAGGTGAAAAGGATCAGGAATACTGCAGACGCTTTCATCGCGTCCCCCTCCCCATATATATAAGAAATCTTTCGCTCGGAAGGCCGGGCCTGGGAGCTAGATGGAAAAACCTGAGCACCCTGGAGAAGATTGAACGGAGTGTGCTGCTTAGGTGAGAGGCTTTGGTAGACGCAAGATTTCAGGCTCATGGTTTCTGGAGGAAAAAGAGGAAGCTCGTGATCCACAGCCTGCCATTATGATTCAAGTCAGGAATCTTCGCCATACCCACAAGCTTGAAAGTGCTGATGAAGCAGCTCGCGTACTGCCAGCCGTGTGCGGGGCACGCCGCAGAGATCATCCGGAATCCTTTGAGGTCAACATGTCCGGCACTGGGGCAATGAGCTAGCGTGCCCACTGGGGAATTGTCAAAGCACATGCGTGGGGGGTGCACCGGCTTCGGCATCCGCAGTGGTGGCCGGTTTGTCATGCTCATTGCGCGCCTGCCTAGCGGAGTTGCAGCCTTTCAAACAGTTTCACGCCAGGTGTAGCCAGCAGTTGTAAGTTGGGTTGGGGCCTCAAGCGTGACAAGCTAGGAACCACTTCGAGCCACTCGAATGCCCGATTTGAGATTCTGCCCATTGCGCTCCTTTCTGATGCACTCGCCGCTGTGCCATCAAAGCACAGGCGCTATTCTCGAACTGCATTCTTTTGAGCTCATCTGACCTCCTCACACCTTGCATTAAGGGCTTGCAGGAAACAGCGCTAGGCGAAAAGGATTGAACTCAGCCACTTGCCCAAGCCCCTGCTTGCCCAGGAAAGTGTGTACATACATTCCTGATCCTCCTTCCTTGGGTAACAGCCTTAAAAGCCAGACATGCTGGCCCTGCCAGCATCTCATTATAATCTCTGAGAAGCTCCTGGTTTCCTGTTCCCTTATCAACTTCTCGACCTTCACCTGGAGGATCAAGGAACCTATAGTACTGATTGCAGGGTACCTGCAGCCGGCCTACAGGCGGCAATGCTGCAGCCACTCGCGCGCAGAATATAGCTAGAGGAGTGTTCACTATGAGCAGACTCTCTAAAATCGCTGAAGAGAACCTGGCGGAGGAACAGCCCTTTCAGCACGATATCGGATATCGACTGGTGCTAAAGGTTAGAAGCATCTTGGCGAATCTTAGCTGTGCCTGCGTTTTCCACCTTTCGAGGTTGGGGATTATGTCGTGTTTGGCTTGGGGTGTTGAGACCTAGCATTTTGTACCTCGGAGAGGGACGCCTCAAGGTCCAGGGCTGATGGTTTATAGTGTTGGGGTGCGGCGTTCCTCGCAAAATGCATGTACCCTCAAAGTTCCGGAGTATATTTTGACGACATGATATGAGGCCTCAGGAGTGTGTATACTGTAGTAGGGGTCATTCTAGAACTCCCAATGGGTTTACTCCACACTTAGAAATCACGTCGTGCATGCAGTTCTTGCACAGGAGTCCCAAGCCATCCTCATGATGGCATCGCACAGAATGGACTCATTCCGGTCTTGTGGGCATTGTAGCGTCCTTCCGGGAAGTAACACGGGAATTTGCGAACATTATGGTGGCAGCTCTGTTTCGCCCTCTTACATCTTGTGTCTTGGGACCGATCTGTTCATCAGCTTGAGCTTACAACTCGGCCTCCACAGACAAGCAGGTGATCAGAACAAAAAAGTCGAGCTCATCATGCTTCCTTCCATCCACATTGACATCCCACATCCAGTCCACCCCTGTTTAAGGTTTTTCCTATGCTTGCACTAAATGGAGGGTACCTGGCAGCAATCAGAATATGTGTTACCTGACATCAGGAGCAAAATCTGAATCCTATAGAGCTTTGATATGAGCTAAAGTTAAAGTCTAAACTCTTAGTATCCCTCTACTTACCCTATAGTAGTCCCCTATATAACTCCCTATATTATCCCCTTTAAGGAGCTTAGACCATGGCTCATAAGCGTTTACATTGGCTTTTAGTGATCCGTCTCCGGGGTTTTGCACTTTGGCTGCAGGACCTCCCAGGGACGACCTCTACTGACAGAACTCGCTTCGAGTGGAAGCTCTAGAACTTGAATAGCATCAAATCAGGCAACATGAGCCGCGGCCTCCCTAAACGTACGCGGGGATCATGGATTGTCATGAGTGGGGATACTTCGCATCACCATGATTATCATTAAATCCTGATTGAGGTGGTGTTTGGTGCGATCCATGTGACGCTGGACTTCGACTCCCTGCTTACACAGGATCTTCATACAAGAAACCTTTAACAATCATTATCACGTCATTCTCTGTACTACTATTAAAATCACTAGAGTAATAGTAGGTATAGTAGTTCTACAATCCTCCCTAGACAAGTCACGATTTGTATAGTTTTGGGGTGCTGCAGGGCTATCTGGTTAAACCTGCTACGCAAGATTACGACCAATTTGTTTTGTATGAATGGGAGATGTTCCGACTAAAGTCGAACATGTCCCTGATGCATGCCTGTCAGGTCGCATGGTCTCTGCCGCTTGGCACCCGTTCAGCCTGAGGATTTTGGGTTGCGCAGGTTCGAAAAAACACGCAGGGTGCTTAGGGTTCCGGGACCTTGAGAGCTAAGGGGTCAGAAATTATCTTTCAACGGCTTAAGGCTCCTACGCAAGAAACCTCAATCAAATTCTGGGCATGGTGATGCATTTGAACAACTCAAGCGCAAGGTCTTTGGGAAGTCTCTCGTCTGTAGTCCCCATGTACAGTGCGGATGTTCGGAGTGGGGGTATATGGGACCATAGTTTTGGGCAGCAAGTAGTCCCCTTCGATGTTCTGGGAGCTTGCGGCAGGATATGTTAGGGCGTTTCTATTGGTGCTCGTACTGGTTGCTAGGATTGGTCTGACCGTCCATGAAAAAGCTGGACTTGTGGCCCACAATGAAATGCTCTTGGTCTGGCAGTGCAGGAAGGTGACCTTGACCCAACAGCCGACACTAATTCAAAGCACGAGCCCATTCAGGATTGAAGCCTACGCCCCGAACCCAGCAGCTGACATGCACCCGAATTGGTGAAGAAAGCTTCTGAAGCCCTTTGAACCCCTCCTGGTAGGCTTTGTCGATTGAAGCTCACTCGAATGCTGTGCACTCTTTGCATAACGTCGTCAGAGTACCATTTCCTTGGTCCAACCAAGTTCCACGGCACATTGTCGTCGTCTGCAGTCGTCGCCTTAAACATGGCTACAGTACATGGCCGTCAAGTCTGAAGCGTGCGCAGCAAATATGAGCCTATACTATAGAAGGACAGGCCTCACTTGACGTCAAAAGCACCCCCCCCCCTGGCCCCCCCAACTAACATGGAACGCTTACTCTTTTGATGAAATTCACGTTCTGTGGTTCCCATGTCAGTTTGGTGGAGTGCTCTGGTCCTGGCGCAGTCGTGTGAGTTTTTGCTGTCTCTGTCTCTGTCTCTGTTTATAGCCCGGAATCCCCAAGTCAGAGACCTCAAGCCTAACACCCTCATTCACGTGCCAAACCCCAGAGTGGTTGGCCCAGGTGATGCTTACCCTGCTGACCCTCATTGCGATTGTTCCTCTTCTTGCGCTGCATTCTCATGGCAATAACTTCAGTGTTGCTTGGATTGGTTCATCCTTCCGGGCTTCGGGGCATTTAATATTTAGGGGTGGAGCCCTTTGCGGCCTCGGCTGTACGGTCAAGGTTTGTGAGCCGAGGGTCAGTGGTCTCGTGCTTGCACGAGGTCTTGCCCCGGAGCAGACAACCACATGTGGGAGGGATATTGGTGTTTGCATTTGGCACTTTGATCTGCCAGAGTTCAGTTCAGGCCTCCTAGCAGGCATGCAGATCTACAACTCTTGTACTTGTCAAGTTCTTCGAGAAGGCGACCTTAGAAAAACGTCGCGAAGGCGTTTGCAAACTCCCCAGCATAAGTTCAGGTACCGCTGTGCAATCTCACTGACAAAAGGAGTGTTCTTGAACAGGCAAGCAACCTTGACATGACATCACTGAACGTTCCTCAAAACACGGGGTACGGGAAATTCCCAAAAGGTAAGGGGATCCACATGATGAGAATCCCACAAGGGTTTCGCATGTCGACAAGCCCCCGGGTGCAATAGATTGTCACTTTGGCTGCCTGAGGTTTCGAGTCAACCCTAGACTTGCAACAGAGCATGTTTGGGGCCTGAGTATATATACCCGGAACCATACGAAGCATCCAAATCAGGTGTATTCATGTAAATGTTGGCAAGGTATTACTTGCAGCGGCACCAAAAGCTGTTGAATCTTCTGGGCGCTCGGACTCATGAAGCAAAAAGAGCCGCCAAAAGGGAGCAACAGACTGAAGCTGTGCTTCAATCTAGCCTGTAGAGTGGAATGCTAGTTTGTTCGGGCAGGGTGCCGATGTTTAAAATATCTTGTAAGGGTGGATCCCCATTGCGCGAAGACAACCTGTAAGCTGAGGCTAGCTATGCCTTTCTCGTTGCCTCCAACGCGATCTACACTTTCGCGGCTATCTGCTGCAGCGCCCTCTTGAGGATTGAAATGCTGGGGTGGCGAACTCGCGAAAACTGCTCATTCCGGTCTGTTGGAGATTGTGTTTTAAAGCGCTGCAAGATGTCCAGAACAGTTCGTTCAATCCCTCGACGCTACTCCCAAAAGACCTCTAAGAAGCCTCCTTTCTGAATCCTACGAATATGCTGATACAGATGTAGACGATCCCCACCGACCAACGTGTCGAGTATGTTCTACATTCCGCGGTCGGGGAGATAGGGGGTGGATGAAGTGGTATACGGCTGCCTATGGTTCGAAGTTTGGGCACATGACGGCATTTTTCGTTTGGGTCTCCGTGTTGTGCCCTGAAGAACGGCCGCTGGGCCTTTGACGCACTATCAGGTCGACACCTCAACACCCCGAGTTTCACCTTGAGGCGTTACGTGCCTCCACTCGAAAGTCTGTGGCAGAGGCCCAACCATATGCTCTTGCACCGAGAACCTTCCGGGTGGTTCCAAACAGTGGAATGAGCATGCAAGAATAGCGTTCTGACTAGTAATGCCCTGTTTTTGAGAAAGGGTAACCCGCATACCTTGCCTAGGACATCTTCGGCAGTGCTGAAAGCAGCGGTAGATGCACTGGTGCATGGATGGATTGGATACATGGAAGGAAGGAAGGAAGGATGGATGGATGCATACATGGATGGATACATGGATGGATGGATGGATGGATGGATGGATGGATGGATGGATGGATGGATGGATGGGTGGATGGGTGTGCGTATGTTCGGAGTATGTCTTTGCATATACATATTCCTGTGTATCAGGTATACAGCTAACTCATACAGTACATGCATCGACTCTTCTGCTTCTCAGCCTAAGCCTGGCAAGGATGGCACTCCTGTCTGAAGATCTCGAGCTTGCGTTCAGCAAGCTGCAGCTTTGCGAAATTTGTCATTCTTGTATGCTTCTATATACATAGATTATTGTACTTCCGTTCTCTTTGGGTCGACTTACGGGCGTGATGGGGCACGAAGTAGTGGGGTCTATAGATTGTCTAGTTGCTGGAGGAGGGTTTCCTCCACCTCCCCAATGCCAAAGGGATGTTGCGTGCTTTACTTGGCTGCATGGGGCCTTGAGTTAGTGTGTTGTTTGTTTTTCAACTGTATAGTATAGTTCTTCTTTATTTAGGTCTACCTTTTCAAGGGTTGCCATTGGAAACTTAGACATTCACGGACGAGGGAGGCAAATGTGCAAGGACTGGGGGCCTTGAAGCCTTTTGCCACGTTCAAGCACTTGGCGTGCTCTCCCCAAATACGGGCATGCATTCCTTTTCACTCATGGACAAATTGAGCTGTTGGGTTTAGCTCCGTGCTCCTCGGGCAAGCAAAGGACAAGATTCGTTGGTGGCCAGTTGGGCCAGCAATGGAAGTCGCTATCGCGGCAGGACATGGTTCAATGTATCAGCTGCTTTCAGGGCTACAGTGTTTACATGGAAGCCACCTCCACAGCACTAGTAGTGAACATCATTCAGAGGCTAAAGCTGTCGACAAAGCCTTTGACATGAAGTGTGAGTGTGAGCAGCTTCACTATTCAGCTCATGGAGACTCGGCTGTTTTTTGTGTCAATTGCGATGGGCTTGTCTGGTCATTGTTGAGTTTGGCCGGTCTTTTTATGATGGGTATTGGCTCCTCCAGCATAGGGATCGCGAAGATCAGCAACATTCCTGGGACACGATGCGGAACAACTGACCTGGAGGTCAGGTCTATGCTCTGCACCTACTTTCCTGGTTCGCCGATACTCCTGTAATGAATCTATCTTCATCCTGACGCTCTTCTATTTACAGGCGCTGGAGAAGCGAAAGGAGAAGGAGAAGGAGGCGGAGAAAGAAGGATAGAAGCCCCAGCTCTGAGCCGCGTCAGGAGCGATGGAAATATGTCATTGCGTGGACGGTCTTGAATGCTGGCTGCTGGGCAAGATGGGTTAGGAATCAAGCTCTCCCAAAAAACTTTTTAAGCAGCTCCTATAGTAAGGCCTTATAGAGTCATAGCCTAGATTGAAATCACTCAAGCATGTGCCAGAATTCTGTATCCACGGATGGCAGCAAAGATTCGTGATGGGGTCCCCCATGCATGCTTTTGTTGCAAGGGTCTTTATTGTTCCCCGAGCATCAGAATCGTTTTGGATTCGCACATACACTTATTATCACCTACCCGCTCCCCCAAATCCTGCACCGATTTCTGCTGCTTATCTCTGAAGTCCTAACCACCTCGAGAGAGCAGGATAAGTTCCTGTCCAAACTGGGTGGTGGCCACGGAGGAACTTTGCAAGGCCATTGCCCAATATTCCCAGACTTCCTTTCCCCAGCAGGCAGGCCTCACAGTGTAAAGCCCAGCACTAACAGCAGCCTGGAGCCGGAGCGTAGCTTCACGCGTCGATCTGCAAAGTCATGGGCCTGGCTATCACAGGCGCTTTTCCGCATCATGGTTCAGATGCTGCTGCGACTTCCAGTCACAGCTCGCGATGTGGCGTGCATCCTATGATGCTTACGCGATGCCACGAAAGATTGCTTCGAGGATCACGCGCGCAGCTGCCTGTGTGGCGGAGGCTGGACTCACAGGCACAACCGCCTGTAGTCCATCCTGGCCGTGCGGGCTCAAGCTGCTGGCTCGAAGCCGAAGCACGTTTAGCACGCAGGGCGCTTTGCTTGGTGCGCATATTGGTTACGGTCAGGGACTCTCCCAAGCTTCTGCTCCGAACCCATCATATCCCCCAATTGTGCTGATGATGTTCGCGTACGGGCCACGTCCGCATCCCCAGCGCAACTTGAATTCCGTTTTTCAACGTAGGAAAATCATAAACAAATCAAAGCCCAAGCAAAATCAATCCGGAGCGATTCTTGAGTACCGTAGCTTCCTACGTTTTTGCCAACACTTTCGCCACTTCAGTAGCTTACATTGGTGTACAATGGTCGCGTAGAAGCTTCCAAAGTGTTGAAGGACGTACAAAAATTGTAAACACCGTGCCAAATGCGCAGTTAACAATGTTGTGTCTGCATAGCGTGAGCAGGTTCTTCGCATGCTTCTGCTGCTGTACAGGTGCGTGTTGCTAGGGTTAGCATTGCATTTTAGGCCCCAGCAGCTCTGCATCCGGAATCTGTCTCACTAGGTATGCTGACGCGTCACCGCTTGTGAACCTAAGGCCCGGGCTCCTCCAGGAAAATCCTCACACATTGAGGTTTACGCGTCTCCGCTGACCATCCTCGCATGATCTACCCATCAGAACAGTTGCGTCAATCTTTGAATGGCCCATAGGGCACATCTCGATGAGCACCTGAATCACATCGTCGGTCTCTGGACACGGAAATAGACCAGAATCAGTAGCTTTTTTTCGCGCAGCTCGATGCATAACCAGGATGTTGCAATAGCCATGTCAAAGCAACGGTACAAAAGAGGGGTTGCAAGAATCAACAAGACCGTGGGCACATGAAACACAAATGTGTTAAGGCCGTCAAGGGTTGTGTTGGCAGCAACATGAGGATCTCAAAGCAACATTTTGGTTTGGAAAACGATAGAACTCGCATCAGGATGCAATGTGCAAGCCTCATATTATGTCATATGAAGAGGGTAACGTCAGCACTCCATTGCCATATTCGTGCTTCAAAGCTCCGTTCATCTGTGGTTTGTCACCTCACCTTGCGCCCCGCAAAGAATCCGTAGGGTTCTGGGGGCAACAAGAATAGTAGTCTATAGTCTGTAGCACACAATGAAAAGCTGGAGTCAAATGTGGACACAGGCCTCATGTGAGCTGGGGGTTTTGGTCAGTGTTCTTGCTTGCAATCATGGCTCATCTTGCTTATATTGTTCTTGGAAGCATGTAGTCGGGCGGCTTAAGCTGGCTGGCTATTGCAGGGCCATCTTAGGTCAAGTTGTACATTGCTCTTTATGGTCTCCTCGCTTCCTGCAGCCTTTCAAGTTGGCATTCGGCCGCGCATCTTGGGACCTGCAAGCTCTCCACTCAGCACTCAAGCTCCAAATTGGTGCGCAGAGTCACAAACCCCCTGGCCTAAAGCTTTCTCTAAGCTCTTTGGGTGATCCCTTCATACATTTGGACAGGAGCCTCGACAATCCTCCCGCAGCACCCTATGAGGCCCAAAGGGTGAAAGTCTATGCACCAGGTTTTGCCGCCACCTGGTCCGTCGACGTTTACCTAGCAGTCTCGAGGCGTATGGGGCACAGGGTTCTGAATGGACGTTTACATGTGCACTTGATGTGTACGGTAGACACTACCTGGAAAAAACTACACTCAACCGATCTAATCCAAATGGTAGAGACGGGAAGCACCAGCATTTGAAGCATTAGGTACTAAGCTCGCAGTTCGAGAAGGTTCGGGGCTGCTTGTGGGGCAAAGTAAGGGGTCAGGGCCATTGCTTCCCCTTTGTTGTATTCGTTCAGGGCTCTTGCCGTCAGATCATTTGTTGGATTTGTCCACCGTGCTGATCCTTATCCGGATCCGAGATACAGACTGTGGGCTTGGGCAATGCGGCTTGAACTGTGTGCAGAAGTTGTGCAGAGACAAGAGTCCAAGGCTCAAGGTCTGTTCTAGGGGCTTCAGTTCACACGCTGCTAAGTCAGTAGGTTCAGATTGCAGATGGCAGATGGCACAGGAATAGTAACAAGATGCAGTTCTACTCTAATTCTGCGATCCTGTCAACGGTGATGTTGAAAGTAGCCCCATGTAATATCTTTGCGAGTGAATGTTGCAATACCCATGAGAACAGAACACCATTTCAAGAGAGTCGCAGCCTTACTGAAAGGAGGCAAGCGCCAGCAGCACAACACATGCTGTTGTTCAAGAAGAGAGTCTTCTTGTTATTTCGCTCTCTGGGGGTAAGGAGACCTCAACCCTTGAATTCAGAACCTTACCTTCGACCCTCTTGACCTGTGGCTTGGACAGCACACCTTGCTAGCTCAAGTGGCACGCGCCGCACCTTTTGCAGCCCTAAGCCTGCAGACCATGCAGTCGCAGCTTCTTCGGTCTTTATTAGGTGAGCGGTCGCTTGAACGTCCTGACCTGGCATACGGAATCTCAGGGTGCAATTTGAGGATCCTGTGAATTACCATCAACAGGCAAGAGTCCTTTTCAGCCACGACCCCGCCAACAAGCATGTCCCCTCAAGAGGTGCCGCGAGGCATCAGTGCAGGCCCGGGGAGACGGTCTACCATTTGAGAACTCACGGTTGGCTGTAACAGGCTGTAGGACCGGTCGTCGTCCAACTACACCTCAAAGATGACACGTGGGTCAAGAAAGAACGGGATGTCTTCCAGTGGCCTTCGGCGGAACATGAGAAATTGAATGAATGGCAGCTTCTTACCAGCTGTGCTGTACTACTCCTCCTGGTTCGGCAGCAGCAACAGCAGCAGCAACAGCAGCAACAACAGCAGCGGCAGCAATTGTAGCAGTCTTGCTACAGTACTACACTACTGCTACCAGTTCCCGCCAGCAGGAGTGGTAGCAGTAGCAGCAGCCGAAGCAGCAGCCGCCGCAGCAGCGTTGGAACTGACGGTAGTAGCCCAATAGCATCAACAGCAGTAGTAGTCGTCGTTGTCGTCATCGTCCTAGAAGTAGATGTAGAAGTAGAAGTAGAAGAAGTAGTAGTGGTTGAAGTAGTAGTAGTAGTAGTAGTAGTAGTAGCAGCCGCAGCAGCAGCAGCCGCAGCAGCCGCAGCAGCAGTAGTAGTCGTCGTCCTCGTCCTCGTCCTCCTCGTCTTCGTCGTCGTAGTAGTATTGTAGTAGTAGTATTAGTAGTAGTAGTAGTAGTAACATGTCATATTAGTGCTGGTAGCAGCAGCAAAGCAGTGGTAGTCATCACGGTCGCCGTCGCTGTCGTGATGGCGGCGGCAGGGGGTAGCCTGAACAGCAGTTGTCTTTGTTTTTTTTGATGTCATGTGTGCTCCCCGCGATCCATGAAAGCCAAGCAGGAAGACTACCGTGGAGAACTCATTTTCGTGGCAAGCTCGATCATGTCGTTTCTGAGCCCTTCAGCTGCTGATAGTGGGGAGGGTGGGATCCTGGATGAAGGGGATACTGGGGATCCTGAATAAATGCCCGCATCACCTTGAACTGTCAAGGGCTTTTGCTTGCCCTATAGCACTTTCATGCTCACAAAATCAGCGAATGTTCCTTGACGCTAAACTTGGTCATCCTGCACATTTAAAACGCAGATTCAGATGTGGGTCCTGTACTAGAAGTTTCGGGTAGCAACAAGGCCACCTCAGTTTTGCGGATTAATTTGGCTCTACTGGCTTCAAGCGTTTTATTGTTCACGCGACCCTGGTATTATTATCCCCAAGCCGAACCGTGAGACTGGCAGGAAGACACTCAAGCTACAGCAAGAGAGTATCCTATGGCTGGTTGTAGCTTCACTTTGCAGATCTAGAAATACAACTAGTCGTTCGTACATTTCAGGCAAGTGCAAGGAAATCATAGCCCGCCCTTGAAAGCACCAGGCTTTGCCACCGCAAGTGCCCTGATCCTCACCGTCGCATATGTTCATTCAAACTTGAACCACGGCTGAATGTGGTTTGTAGGTTTCAGGGTTGAGTGTTTGCAACCTTGCCCCAGAGTTTTGGGTTGCCGGCCTTTTTAGATTATATCTTAGAAGCCGTTTGCGGGGTTCGCGACTGAGGCTTTGGATTTAGGATTCCAGGATGGGGGTTTCAGTGTGCAGGATTGGCGCAGGGGGTACACGTCTACAGCTTTTGGATTGGGGTGTTGAGTGTATACGGGCTACAGGGTTTAACCCAAAAGGTCGAGAGCTGGTAGCAGAAAAGCAGCTAGCCCGAAGTAGTCCGCCGTGCAAGCCTTTAGAAAAAGGCATATAGGTCATTTTCAGACATTTGGGTCCCCGGATACGTCTTGAGCAGCAGACGGCTTCATTCCGACCATCATCAGATAGCTACCTCGATTCTGTGTAACATGACTGGGGACAGGGAACAAAAGGTATTCATTTGGGAGATTCCAACCTTGCTTAGGGGAGGTGTAAGGAGGATGAGGTTTGGGACCCGAAGGCGGGCGCTCACAGAAATTACATGGTAAAGCTTTTTTTTACAGGATTTTCGAGGCACCCAAAGGCACAATAAGTTTATGCCTTGGAGGCTTGTCACTTGATATCTTGTTGGCGTCAAGGCTTTGGACTTCCAGTTTTCTGTAGAGCTGATTGCAGAATCTCGTGCGTAGCTGCAAGCCTAAGCGATTCTGAACAACAAAAGGTTCTGGAAGCAGCGGAGGAACTTCCAGCTAGGTGAGGTATCCAAGGAGCGTAGAATGTGCCTGCCTCAGATGAACAGGCCTACAGTAGACATCCAAGGGCAACAGCAGCATGAATTTGCTGACACCTTCGCGTTATAGAGAAAAGGGAACAAGTCCTATAAAGTCAAATACCCAACTTTTTGCTGAGCCTGTTGTTTTTCTAGGGGCCTTGCAGTACGCCTGGCTCAGGGCTGTTCTTCAGGTGTGGCCCCAAGACACGTTCCTGCCCTTACCAGAGCTAACAAAGGAGGAACAACTGCAAAGCCATAATTCATTTAGGCAGGTGACTCTGATGAAGCCGGGCGACTGTACGTACGGAGTAACTTTTGACAAGCAAGTCGCTAAATTGTACTTAGTATCATGGCTTTAGATAAACCCTTGCACCTCTTCAAGTGCTTGATCTTACCTAGCCATGGCTTGAAGGCAGACTTGGTAATAGTTGAGACTGAAAAGATTTATCATAACCGCAGCCGTGGTTGACCACGTGCGTGCAGGCAGTACTATATAGCAACTTTAACGACACAGCGCTCCCCCCTCCGTTTCTGGAATTCAAGGCTGCTGGCGTTGGACGAGATTCTAGACTGCTGGGTAGCCGACGTCGACTTTCGTCTCAAATTGCCTCTGAATAGCTTTAGATCAGCCCGGGGGCTCATCCTGCCATGCTACTTGTAGCAGCAACAACACCAACAGCAAGGTAAAAGACCACAGCAACAGCCACGACTACGATGCGTTAGCAGCTGCGGCGGCGGCTCCTCGTGATCGGAGGACGAGAAGAGCGACAACATTTCCAGAAGCAGCACGCCCAGTCAGTAACACCGAGAGCAAGAACAATGCAAGCCCCACAACCACCACGTTACCACCGCCACCACCAGAGCAGCGACACTAGCTCCCGCAGCAATATGAAAGCTTGCAGTAGCAGTAGTTGTAGCCTCAGCAGCAGCACCAGCAGCACCAGCAGCGTCACCAGTAGAGTCCTTCATGCACGAATTCCTGGCAAGGCACTTGTTGTTTTCCCTGTTCCCCAGGTCCATAAAAATGTGGCCTACAAAGCCATACAGGCTTGCATCCAGATTTTGATCTTCCTTTGCATGCCCCTTATCAGAAGTTAGCAAAGAGCCATGGACTGCACACCTGAGCATTTCCAAATGTAAACATGTGCCGGATCATACGTTCAACCTCTGTACCCCAAGAGAATCATGGGTTTCGGATCGAGCCCTCCGTTGCCACAATGGATTCCCCCTGCTTTCAGACTATTTTGGCGCAATCACTTGCAAGGTGAAACCTGCGAAAGGATATGGGGATCTCCGAGAATTCTCGAAACTTAGGCCCCTTTTGCATATAATGGAGGTGCTACAGTTCCTTTTAGGCGGATTGTAGAGGGGACCCACATTGGGGTCCCAAGATGCCAGCGCCCAAACCCAACCTATAGCTACAATGGGATTCGAATACCCCTTGCCGAAAGGTCAACACATCAGACTTCGTCAAGGGCGTGACAAGCTGGAACTCGATTCAGGCATGGGTCCACCAGGATGTGCAAATATGATTCGGGCAGTATTCCCACTCATGCCCGTCACGGCGCGTCCCCGGAAGATGCCTTCAACAGGCTTCAGACTCCACACGTATTTGCTCGGAGTTCGCACTGCGCACGCGCACGGAAATCTTCTCTGAGGCATGTAGTGAAGCCTAAAGAGCTAGGATCGACGACGGTACTCAGGGTATTGGGAGAATTCTGGCAACTTGTAGCCATTCTTCCTGCCAGCCTCTTTGCTTTTCTGAGGTTTCTTGCCCAATCCCTAAACCGTCAAGTCCCCTCAAGCTTCCTAAGTTCCACTGGTTGAGTCGAGGTAGGGTTCTTGGCAGTGGAGTATATGGGTAGCTGAATTAGGTCCCAGGTCATTGATGGCATCAACAAGACTATATAGTTCTTGATAGGGAGAGCATATCTCGATTCTTCTTCTTCGTTGTGTTGGTTCTTCGTGAAAAGAAACCTTATACTCATTCTGGCACCACAGCGAGCAACTCAAGTGCATGCAAATCTTGACAAGACATGTACTAGCTTTCGTGGGATTTTCTGAACATTCGACCCCCCGAAGCCGGACAGCAGGCGCTGTTGAAAAGTGCTAGCCGCGAGCTGGCTAGCCGCCTGTCAGCATCCAGCAGATTCTGGGTCCCATGGCACAGGGTGTACTATCTGGGCTTAGTGGGTTTGGTTTTATGGTGTTGGGCGTTGGGGTCTTGAAGGTGCTGCTTTGTACCTTGAACTCACTAGACCTAAGCCCAAACAGAGCTCTGTTTTCGTAAGTAATGTTTGCAGTAGGATTTATGTGCTAGGACTGAGTTTTTGGGGTTCCCAGCAGGCTTTCGACATGAAGTAGCGAGACCTGGGTTGTCAAACAGTTCTGATTGCGCTGTCTTGCGAGCGCTTTCTGGCAACTAAGCCCAGCCGGTCGCTCCAGAATGTCTGCAAGAACAGTCCCCATAGGTTTTTGGCTTACAGGTTATATGGGGTATCTTCAATCGCAATTGCAAATTGGTTCTGGTCTCTGTCCGTCGTAACCGAAAGCAATTGATCAACAGTTTATCCATGAGCGCCCACTCCACACGCATTCCATAAGCTTGTTCTGCTTGTTCAAAAATGCCATGATTGCTACTAGACCGGACGAAAGGGCCGCCTATGCTAACCAGGTGCATGCAACTGTTCCGCATGTTGATTCTTCTATCTCCCATTGCTAGGATTCTTTAATTTCGCGAGCCATTCCATACTATACGCTATGCAACCAGCAGCCCGGCGACAATACATGTCAGTCCTAACAACACCAGACATGTTTTCTCAGAAGATATGTGGGGAAGCAAGTCGTGGAACATGTTAAAATCCTGGTGCAGCCTTCAAACTAGACAGCTGAACTCCATGAGCTCCTACAGATCCCAGGCCCTGTAATGCTGCACCTACAACCATTCCCTGTGCCCCAATGCTAAGGTGTATAGTGTATAGTGCTGAGGCTCCCAAACTTGAAGCCCCAGCTCTGAAAATCCAATGTACCACCAAGCTTGGCCCCAGAATCCACAATACCCTCCCCGTATCCCGCTTTTCTCGACTGGTTGACCTCCAACTGAAGCTAGGGGCTTTCAGGCTCAGGGTTAGGGCTTGGCATGAATCATGCCTCTAGAGTAGGGGGTTTAGCTATGCACACTGGATTCTTACTGTCGTGGTGCCAGGCAGCTTTCTCCTTCTTCAAGCGCTTGGAGTCATTGGGCTGGTGGTTGCTCAGTTGAAATCAGAAACGTCTCCTCTGTATTCATCTTTTTGTTGAGCAACATTGAGTTCGGGAGGTCTTCTTCTCGAAAGCTTCGCCTTTGTTTTGGTGCCTTAGTTTCTGCTGATTTGGCTGACCACGCCCCATGCTAGTTTGACAAAGCTTTTCCCACAGTATCTACGTCAATGTGGCTTTGTATATATATGCAGGTACACACCTTGTTGGTGCGCTTTCATATAGATACACACCTGCAAAACAGTCAGTCGAGAGAGAGGGAGAGAGAGCAAGTTGTAATTTCCTGTGAGCCCAAGCTGGAGCGGAAGCAGCTTCCAGTGTATGCACAACTGTGTACTTTGTAGGGGACACTTGAGTGGTTCAGCTCTTATGGGAGGAGCTTGCAGTGCAAGTTTGCTTCTTCGGTGAGGGGTCGGTAGAAATGCGGTTCTTGGACGGGAGGCGAGTGGTTCAAGTGCCTGTTGCCTTGAGAACAAGCGCAAGCAACATCTCTCCCTCTCCCTCACTCTCTCTCTCTCTCTCTCTTTCATTCCTGCGGGCGTTGAGGGAGGCCAGTTGCCCCCCCCCCCAACTCCCCCGTGCACCGCCACCTTAGACGCCGTCCACATGACATTAGTAATCAGGGTTGGGGGCATTAGGTAGTCTGAGGTGTTGTGCTTGCAGCCAGGGGTCAGGCAGGTTTGGAGCTTGCTGGGGCCCAGTACATCATCCCAGCTACATTGCCTATCTACAGTAGCGCCTGTGTTGTTTGTAGTTTGCGGGCGAAACTTGGCACTTGCAAACCCAAGTAGCCTGCCCCAGCTGCACAGCTCGTTACAAGTATACTTGCAACCCTGGGTCTTCCACAACTAGCGACTTAACTACTGTATTTCAGCGCTACACTTTCCAGGGTAGGCGTTGGTACAGTTCCAACGTCCTTTTCCTGGACAAGAAGATGGTGCAGGTAATGCTCTTCTCACCAGCAACTGTTTTCGTTGGAAATCAGCTCAGAGCCGAGTCCCTACTCGTACGTTTCTTTGTTTGCCCACCGAATCTGCGCAAGAGGTCATATTCTGAGGGAGTGCTCAGAGCCGTGATGCATTATTTCGGAGCCATCGCAGCTCAGGTCTTCCTCACAGGCGGCTGAGCTGCATACTGGAGACATAGTATTCGATGCCTCCAATGTTTTTTTCTTTTATCATATCATGGTGTATACGGCAGTGTACGACTGACCAGGAAGCTTACCCAAGTCCAATGATCATAGGTCATAGGTGTCAGCCCTAGAGCCACTATTCGGCAGGACTCCAAGCGACTACCTAAATCGTGCTTGATTTGCCACGTATATTCACATAAAAAGACTTCATGGGCTAGGTCCTTAATCTTAGCCACTGAGAGTCCTTGGCAATGGCTCCTGTGAGAAGGGCCCCTGTGCTAGGTCCTGAATGTGCCTGCGGTTCAGGGGTTCTCACACAGCGTCCTGGCCCAAAAAAGATCCGCAAATTCAAGCCTCAAGCACTGGGATTCCCACAGGGAACGTGAGCGTGAGATATGTAACATGTGCAAGTGCCATCCCAGACCAGTTGACCTGATTGGCTCGACCCTATTGCCTCGACACTCTGCTACCTGCTGTCTTCTGGAATGGTTTTGGAGGCTGTCGGCAAGAAAGAATGGCCTTTTTAGCAAAGAATATCAAGATCATTGCTGGTAGAAGGATCCAATGCGGGCAGAATGGTGTCAGGATACTTTTGATCGTCGGCGGGTGCGGGCCTCCACTTGTAAAGCCAACCACAAGATATCTCCACCGTGGTCCCTAAAACCTGTTCCTCTACTCTAACACCTGCTGAGCACCAGGGATATCAGCCCAGGATCCTTGACGTTTATTTGGCGGACCGACGTAGAACCATATCTTCTGGCAATTGAGGGATCCTCCGCACTACCGCTTATCTGTTGCTTGACTTGGATAGCTGGGCAAGTGACAATATTGGGCTCTCCAGTTCGAGGTTCCTGCATTGAAGACGACGCGTGCGTTGGGGCTCATGATTTGGCATGTGCTGAGGTCAGCTTTGTTGTATTCTGCAGTTTGGGGATCATGCCATATCAGAGGTTGGACCATCAGCCCTGAAACTAGATGTTGCGATTCCAGCAAGCGGGGTTGTGAAGGTTCTCAGCTGGATTGGGGATACCACTTGCATATGAGCATTGAGGCAAGCTGACCGGCCTTCATGTGTGGAAGCGATAAGATTCAGGCTCGGACTATTGCCTAGACCCTGCGCCTTTAACATGAGCATGGCTGAAGAACCTGGCTTACGGAAATGCAACGACGCACAA
Organism: Symbiodinium pilosum; assembly: GCA_905231905.1. Classification (NCBI taxonomy): domain Eukaryota; class Dinophyceae; order Suessiales; family Symbiodiniaceae; genus Symbiodinium; species Symbiodinium pilosum. The sequence goes on along the minus strand of CAJNIZ010046908.1, from coordinate 4,197 downwards.
TACATGAAAATGCAAAGGCTTGCCGCGCTGAGATTTGTGAAGGCCAGTTCGGGCAACAAATCCTCTCAGTTGGAATGCCCAAAACCAAAAGTTGGGTGAGCTCAGTTACCAGAGTGCGGGGTGAGGTGTGGATTAAACTCCTGATCCTGCGGGGTGCGATTTTTCCGGGACAGAGATTTGTTCAATCGCGAGCGTTGTTTTTCTTTACCCACAGTGTTGCTCATCATGTAGCCATTGATACTGCAGCTGCAGATGCTGGTTTAGGTTGAGGCCCCTGCAGTCTGTAAATTCGGTCTTCCTTCGCAGAGGGTTTAGTGTTTCTGCAGGGTTGGCTGCTGCAACCAGATCGATTTGTTACCATTGCTTGTTACTGGGACAAACTTTTGGAAGGGTTACATGAGTTCTGTCAAGAATACGTAGTGAGCTAGCGCTCTGGGATAAATCCAGCTCAGCTCCATTGACGCTCAATATCTAGACATTACATCATGTCATCATCTTTTTTACGCCGACTGTTTACGTGAACAATTTCCCTGAGCCTGTGAACCCCAATGAATGGTAGTTTTGTCTGGTCTGGACCAGTTGTGTAAGAAATCGCAGTCTTTGTCAAGTTGTTGGATGTACGGAGAGTCCAATCATACTGATGTTGTGACTACTGACTAATTATAGATCATGCAAGTGCAGTTGGTGCTACCGTAGTAGCGCTCTGTATCATGGTAACCCGAATTCTTTGGTCGAAATCCCTTTGAATTTGGTTCTTCCACCATGACTGCAGGGCCACCGGTAGGGCCGCTGTTGGCAGCAAAACAACAGCTATCATGCTACTGCCTGCCTCCACCAGCACCCACTGGCACTGGCACTCGCTCCTGCATCCACGCCAGCACCGGCACCAGCAGCAGGGAACCAAAGAAGTAGCCTTTTGAAAGCAAAAAAGGCGCGCCACAGATTTCCTGGCTGAGCCTGCCAGGCTCCGCCCAAACTTCAAGCAGAGTAAGATGAGGTGGTGGTGGTGGTGGTGGTGGTGGCGGCGGCGGCGGCGGCGGTGGTGGTGGTGGTGGCGGCGGCGGTGGTGGTGGTGCCCCGGCAGTGGCGGTGGCGGCCTCGGCAGCAGCAGCAGCAGGGGCGGCGGTGGTAGTGGTAGTGGTAGGGCTAGTGCAGTAGCAACGCCTTCTTAACTGTACCCCCTTCTGGAGGGCTTGCGCTACCCCCTTTGTGAAGGCTCATGCTGGGCTCATGCTTTTTTACTTGTATCCAGCGGTGTCGCGCCCCATGCTTGCTTTCTTGCAGCTCATGTGCCTCCACGTTGCCTACGCCGACGCCTCCAACAGCACCCATGGTCGAACCAAAATTAGGTTCGTGTTCCAAGAGCATATGGTCACCCATCAATGCCCAAACCAGAATAACGTTCATGTTCCGAGAGCATACAATCAATCAGAGAGCCCATGCCCGAACCATAATAGCGGTCGTGTCCCAAGAGCATACGGTCACCAGAGCATCCATGCCCAAACCATAATCACGTTCGTGTTCCAAGAGTGTACGGTCACTAGAGCACCCATGCCGAAACCATAGTAAGGTTCATATTTCGAGAGCATACAGTCAAAGACGTTCTTGGCGCGCTGTTTTCCTACAAGCCCACAAGGACGGCGCACTATTTCCTGGAGCCTTCATACTATTTCGACTGCTAATGCTGGCATTACCCATTGCAAGCCGCGATAGTTTACATCTCTGAGTTCTATCTGGCTGATGGAAATAACAGTACGAAGCGCTGAAAGTACTCTGCAGCCTGCCGAAGACATCCCCAAAGACATGCTCTCGAAGCATAATTCTTAACCATCTACAACGCTGAAGCCTGCAACGCATGCACCTGCAATAACAGCAAAATCAAGCTCCGGCTGTGGCGAAACACGCGTTTTGACCATATCACAAGGGTCGGCTTTGCAGGCGCCAGGTGGTAGTGGTGGTAGCAGCAGTCGTCGTCGTAGTCGTAGGAGTAATGGTAGTTTTAGTAGTGGCAGTTGTATAATAGTCGCAGCGCGAGCAGTCGTAGAAGCAGCAGTCGGGGCAGCAGTTGCAACAGTGTGCCTGTTCTGAATCCTTATCATTATAATTCCCATGCCCTTGGGCGCCTGAAACAACTATGAGGCCTCTTCCTTGTCGGAACACGACTCTGTTTTCACGGCGCAGCGCTGACCGAGAAGTGCCGCAACATCCCGGCGCTCTGAAGTCTTCATCTTCTCCAGGGACTGGCATAGAGGGGTGCTAAGATGTGTTATAAGATAAACGTGAGAGAGTTTTCTTGTGCACCCAAAAATGTAGAGTTCTTCCAGGAACCGCCCAATGAAGAACCGTGATGGTGGAAGTATGGAATCAAAACTTGCAGGGCGTTTGGTCAGGCTTCGAATCCAGTCCGTTGTCAGGTTATGTCTAGGGTTTAGGCGTGGCACTTCTCACATCAAGATAGCTCTGGTTCTACACTATATGAATTCTTCTCCCTGCGCATAAGCACGATTCTTTTAACAGAAGACCAAATTTCATGGGTGACGGCTGCAAAGAGACGCCAGAAGAGTTTCATCGCAGAGGTCAAAATCCAGCCCATTTCGATTCACTTAGGAAGGATTTGAGGGAAGATGGGTGCTAGCTTGCGAGAAGAGCTCCTACCACGGACTTTCGAAGATAAGCCCCTCAGAACGGAAGGGAATCATCTTCGTGAGGCATGTTTGCAGTCGCTTGTTGTCTGAAAAGTAGGACGTCGTTTACAAATCTTGGTGTAGTCTCAGGCTACAGCTTCCAAGCCCTATTCTGAATCCCTTGGATTCAGGTGATCTTGGGGCACTTCAACGACTCCCCCATCCTGTCTGACTTGGAGCCAAATGCTCATCACACTTTGGCTAAACGGTATTCTGAACCAAGATGCCAAAGAAGGTTGAGGAGAACGCCTCTAAGAATAGGAGAGCATGCAGGCCCTTGTGAATCAGATTCCGGGAGAGCCGATCGACGTCCAGCGCCAGTACTTGGCTCCTTGGACAGCCTCTGAGGTCCATGGTTTAGGTAAGCATAGGTTGTGGAGCATAAAGAGGGTTGAAGCAGACGGGTCAGGCTTTGGTCCACAAGTGGCTGGACGGAATGAGGACTTCAACCAAGCCCTTCCAAACATTGACTTGACAGTGTGCTCCAAGGTTCAGGGCTTGCATGGGGTTTGGAGTACATTTCTTCTGGGCTTCGGGAATCCAATTCGTGTCTGCATGTAGAAGAATGAAGTGACATGCTATCAACCAGGGCTTGCTGAGCTGCACAACTCTGAACCCTGAATGTATGACACAATCGCCGTAATCTGTGTCATTTTTGGACATGCTATTCTCGAATGCTCTACAGAAGAGCTGGGGGACCCAAAGTCGAGTCGTTGCATTTGTGCCCGCGAAGCAAGCACGCGAAGCGTTCGTGGGTGTCGTGCCCCGGCTGCAAGTGTGGAAGCCCCCGGAAGGTCGCCATCCTGGACAGCGTCGTCGCTTCTGGAGTGTCTGTGTCTCTGTCCTGTCTCCGTCGCGTGTTAAATTGTCAACAGTCAGAGGGATAGGGGGTCCTGAGGGTTGCCATCCTCGTGAAACTGTCGTCGCTGTGTCAAAAGTGATGTCAGCAGTCACGGGATAGGCCTTTGGGGGACCATCCTCTTACCTGCCGTCGTTGTTGGACTCTCGTGTCCGGAGTAGACCGTGGGGTGGAAAGTGAAGTGGAAGGTGGAATGGAGAGTGACGTGGAATTGGGATGGACTGTGGAAGCGGACAGTGGAAGGGAGCGTGGAGAGGAAAGTGGTGTAGAAAGTGTTGGAGTGGAGTGGAGTGGAGTGGAGTGAAGAGTGGACCCGACAGTGGAGTGCAAAGGGGGGTGGGGAGTGGCGAGTGGAGAATAAAGAGGAGTGGACATGGGAGTTGAGAGTCGACCCGAGGGAGGAGTGGAGCGCAGAGTGCGGAGACTGACGAGTGGAGAGGGAAGTGGAGTGGAAAGTGGTTGAGTGGACCGTGGAGAGAGGACGGCAGCGGGTGGAATGAACAGTGGAATAGAAAGTGGGGTGGAGAGCGGAGAGTGGAGAGTGCAGAGTGGAGGGGAATGGAAAGTGGAGTGATGATTGGAGAGTGGCCTGGGGAGCTTGTCACGAAAGCTCCCCGTGTGAGAGCTTCGTTTAGTACCTCACGAAGTGAGCCT